>JBBPBX010015789.1:0-48972 GCA_038048925.1 Garcialebias charrua
TATATATACAGTATATATATATATATATATATAAAGTATATATATATATGTATATATATATATATATATATATATGTATAGATATGTATATATATACAATATATATATATTTTTTTTTATGTATATGTAAGTACTGTATAAAATCACACTTACAGTATGTCAGAACACAACCTGTCTCTGCATAACATTTTCCACATGTGAATCTGTTACAAGCGCCATCAGCCAAGCCAATTAGATTGGAATGTTTGCCATTCTTTAGCAAACAATGGACACAAGTCCCCCAGCATATCCCCCCCAAATGCATTCTCCTACTACAAAAGCCTTCACATTTACATAGAAGGAAAAAGTCTCCAGGCATGCTTACTCAAGGATTACAAATTCCTAAAAAAAGAGCCATTTGGCTGGGCTCTGGTAAAGATGGTACTGATTTAAATATCCTTGGATTTCCAGTGTTAATTTCCAGATGTTTTGTATGTTATGTTACAATGTGGTTTTGATTGCAATTTATCATAAAATGCTTCACTAGGTTGAATTGTAGATGTGTATGTTTGTATGCCAAAAGTAAATGTTATGATATGTATGTATCTATCCCAAAAGTAGACATTTTAACTTGCATTATTTTACTTAATTTCAGACTGGGTGAAACCTGCTCCCATGTTGGTGCCATGCTCTTCAAAATTGAAGCTGCGGTGAGACTTGGGCTTACAGCATCAACGTGCACGGACAAGCCTTGTGTTTGGAACCAGTGCTTTACAAAAACTGTGAGCCCTGCAATGATTGCAAATATAAATTTTTATAAAGTGAACGTTAAAGAGAAGCTTCGAAACTCAAGCACAAAGAAAAGGGTTGTTCCTACTGCAGCTACTGCTAACGAGCAAATTAAGTTCATTACTTCTATCGCTGCACACAAACCAAATTGTGTTGGTTTAAGTACTTTTAAAGAGTTCAGCAAGAATTTCACAGGGTTAGGACCTGCCAGCTCGCACCAGAAGTTGCCACAAAATGTCAGGACTCTGTTACATAATACAGAAAAGAGCCATCTAGATGACAACTATGAAGAAACCATTAAACGGATTACTCTAAGTGAAGAACAAATGAACTATTTGGAAGAAGTCACCAGACAACAGGCCTCTTCCTCAGTGTGGCATGAACACAGAATTGGCCGAATTACAGCATCAATAACCGGAGAGTGCCTCAAAACCAACCAGACTACACCTGCCCCCAGTCTGTTAAAGAAAATTTGTGACCCTGACAGAGCTGAACTTGTAGCGCCTGCGATTGCCTGGGGAAAACAACATGAAGAGGATGGGTTCCGTCTTTACAAGCAGCTGTACACGGGCACCGGACCAACACCGACTTGTTCCATAAAAGGGGAGGTCTATGTTACTTTTCCCTGTGGTCACAAGATGAGCACCGTAACAAAGTCTGGCTTCCGTGTGCACAAGGACATACCATTTATAGGAGCCTCACCAGATGGTGTCATTCTATGTGAATGTTGTGGTGTTGGTGTGCTTGAGATCAAGTGCCCATTTGCATTCAAGGACAAAAACATGAAAGATATTTTAGCGGAAAAATCTTTCTTTGTTGATGAAAGGTTCAAAATGAAAGACAAACACAACTACTGGTACCAGGTGCAAATGCAAATGATGGTGTGTGAGGCTACATTTGCAGATGTTGTAGTCTGGACACCGTTGGATGTTTTGATGATACGTGTACCAGCAGATGTCCTCTGTCAGGACGAAATACTTCCAAAGCTCAAATGTTTTTGGAAGACACATATTTGTCCCCGATTGTTGTCAAACTTCCAGGAACAGGCAACTGTGAATGTATCTGAGAACATTGAAAGTCAAGGTGTCCAAGAAGAGTCACCTGAGTCAGGTCCAGTATACTGTCTGTGTAAGACTACTGAAGATTCTGGCGATATGGTAGGATGTGATCGTTGTGATCAGTGGTATCATCCAAAATGCCTGGGTCTGAAGCGCCTTCCACGAAGTAAAAGCTGGTACTGCCCAAAATGCAGAAAACTCTTAAAGAAGGGAGCATGTGCAAGAATGTCCACTAGAAATTTTGATATGGCTGCTACTGTTGCTGCTACTTGATCTAATGCTGCAACTGTTGTTTACATTTTTTTAAATCTTATTTTATCATACTTTCTTATTATATTCGTACCTCTTTATTTTATCTTTTTTAATGTTCTGATTTATTTGCACAACTGGAGCTGCAAAATTATTTTGTTGTTCATTATCTAACAGCAGTTAAAGGTATTGTGACATGATTTTGTAAATTTGAATATTTGTCAGAACATATATATCTTATATCATTGAGCTCTGGTCGTTTTTGCATAATAAATTATAAACATATTAAAATTTTATTCGAAATTATGCTAAATTTTTCTCTGGTATTTGCTGGGATACGCCCCTGAAATTCCGCGCATTTCCGCAATACGTCATCACCAGTCGTCGTCACCAGTCATCAACGTCACAACGGGCAGAAGGCAGAGCCTTGCCCGTTTATTAGGTGTGTTAACTGCTTGCCATACAGATTCATTTCCTGAAGGATCGCCTTTTATTTGTGTAACTTGAAAAATGCCGTCACGTTGTAGTGCATTTGTGTGTTCTAATATCAGCAGTGAACAAGTGAGCCTTCACAAATTTCCAAAAGATGACAAACTTTGTCAAGAATGGACCAGACAAAGACCGGTGGGTTCCAGGAGTCCTATGTCTGCAGCGACCATTTCACTGCCGATTGTTTTCAGCACCTGGTATAAAAGAATCTTTAGGATTACCAGTAAGATTCAGAAGACTTTTAAAACCGGATGCTATTCCTACTATTTTTAAAAGAAAATCTACAGAAGAAAGTCCCACAGGAGCTACCATGTCGAAACAACGCAGGGACCATCGGAAGACTGTCCAGGAGATGAGTAAGTCTTTGTGTAAACATAATCGGAGGTGTGTAGTGTTTTAGATTATAAACTATTTATTTTACGTGAGTTCATGTTGTTTTACTTTATACACTTTGAGTGTATAAAGCCAATTATCACGGCAGATTATGTTTGTTCGCTGCTAACAAGCTAGCCGAATCAGATAGCTAACACAGGCCACGTTGCTAATGATGTATTTTTAAATTATGTCTGCACCATCAGGTAACATCTGTAGTTTCCTTCTATTCGGGGAGGGATATTAATGAGAGTTTTGGATGATTTACTGTCTTAAAATGATATATCGCTGACGCAACCGGTAATAAGCCGACATAGCAGCTAACAAACATTAGCCGAGTGCCCGGAGCAAACACGTTGCTAATGATGTATTTTTAAATTATGTCTGCGCCATCAGGTAACATCTCTCGTTTCTTTCTATTCGGGGAGGGATATTAATGAGAGTTTTGGATGATTTACTGTCTTAAAATGATATATCGCTGACGCAACCGGTAATAAGCCGACATAGCAGCTAACAAACATTAGCCGAGTGCCCGGAGCAAACACGTTGCTAATGATGTATTTTTAAATTATGTCTGCGCGATCAGGTAATTCTTTTTATTCGGGGAGGGATATTAATGAGAGTTTTGGATGATTTACTGTCTTAAAATGATATATCGCTGACGCAACCGGTAATAAGCCGACATAGCAGCTAACAAACATTAGCCGAGTGCCCGGAGCAAACACGTTGCTAATGATGTATTTTTAAATTATGTCTGCCGATCAGGTAATTCTTTTTATTCGGGGAGGGATATTAATGAGAGTTTTGGATGATTTACTGTCTTAAAATGATATATCGCGGACGCAACCGGTAATAAGCCGACATAGCAGCTAACAAACATTAGCCGAGTGCCCGGAGCAAACACGTTGCTAATGATGTATTTTTAAATTATGTCTGCCGATCAGGTAATTCTTTTTATTCGGGGAGGGATATTAATGAGAGTTTTGGATGATTTACTGTCTTAAAATGATATATCTCAGACGTGACCGGTGTCAGGGACTCTTGTTAGCCAAGATAGCTTCTAAAAATATTAGCCGAGAGCCCGGAGCAAACACGTTGCTATGTATGCATTTTTAAATTATGTCTGCGCCATCAGGTAACATCTGTAATTTTTTTATTCAGGGAGGGTTTATTAATGAGAGTTTTGGAAGATTTACTGTCTCAAAATGATATCTCAGACGCGATAGGACATGCTCCGCCATTATTATTTAAATGCACGTTGGAGCGTGCCTTCCCGTTGTCACGTCAAGATGATGTTTTGCGGAAATGCGCAGATTTTTAGGGGCGTATCCCAGAGAAAAAAACTACCATAACTTGGAATAAAAATTTAATATATTTATAATTTATTATGCAAAAACGACCAGAGCTCAATGATATAAGATATATATGTTCTGACAAATATTCAAATTTACAAAATCATGTCACAATACCTTTAAGACTTATAAACACACATGGTTAACTTGCAAACACTGTGGTTACCGGTATGTGCAATAAGGTTATGTGCAATAATGGCCACCTGACTTTTTGATATGGCTGATACTGTTGTTTTTACTGTATTTTTTATTTTATCTATTTTTATTCAATTTTTACCTCTGTATTTTATCTTTCTTAATGTTCTGATGTATTTGCACAACGGGAGCTGGAAAATTATGTCGTTCATTGTCTGTGGACCGCACAATGAAAGACTGCAGTGTTTTTTTCAGTGCAACAATAACAATAAAAATTGTTTTCTCTAATTGTTGGTTCTTTATCATCTTGTTTGTTAGCTGTTGTATACAAGCAAAAGTTAATTAAGTCTCACAGTGTTGCAGAACAAGTATGTTTGTCAAAGTCTGAAGCAAAGACGCACATTCAATACTGTTAATGACACCTATACTTTAAGCTTGTTTAAACTTCATGTCAGTGGTAGAACTAATATTTTTAAAAGCTTTTCATACTGAAACTGAATATGCAAAAATGTTCATATAAAAAAGGAAAACAGCACAACATAAATGATGGTTTCGTCCTATTTTTAATGTTTATTACTCATTGTATTAAAGACAGACATTTTTTTTTTCACAATTTGTATCATATCTAAGCATTTCAGTTTTAAAAAAGCTCTTTCATACCATATATACAACTGTAGGCTCAATTCGTCAGTATTTTTAAAACAAAGCCAACAGGTTAACTGCATGCAGCAGTACTATTGTCTAAAAACAATCCCCTGTCCCAGGTTTGTCAGTGATGCACAAACAGTCAGAATTTTGTCACAGCTTGACAGTGGGCAATCCATACTTTCGTCTTTGCAACTCTGTATGCAGCGAACAGGTAAAGTACCTTTCAGGATACCAAAACGGTTCTTCATCAGTCCAATCACTCGCTCCACATGTATCCTGACAGATGAAATTTTTCGTGAAACTTCAACTTCTTTTGCAGACAGTTGTGTTTTGCTCCTAGTAAGTGCTGGTGTCAGGAGCTCTGCGCTGCACAGTGTGGCAAAGTCGTCTGCCAAAGTAAAGCCTCTGTCGGCCAAAATCTGATCAGCAGGAAAGTGGTATGTGGGACTGATGAAACCCGATTCTCTCACAATCTGTACATCTGAAGCTCGTCCACCCCATGCTTTAGATATGAAGCTGATAGCTCCCAAAGGAGTGCATGCAATGAGAAACTTTATTGTACAGTGCTTCTTGTAATTACTGTAACATTGTGCACGTGCCTTTAAATTTTTGGGTGCCTCAATAAATATCTCAAAGCAGTCGATTATTGTCGTCAGTCGAGGAAATTTTTCCTTGAATACCAAAGGCACAGCCTCAAACACAGCTTCTCTGTCTGGCCAGTGCACCATAAAACCAATCTTTGCATGCAGAATATCTATCCACTTCCAGAAGTAACCAATAAGTGTTGATTTTGGAATTGCCTTAACATGAGAAAGACAGTCAAAAGTTATGTTTTGCCTCAGCTTCACAAGTGTCAAAAACAACTGTTCTTTTAGTGGAATACTGCTCTTGTTTGTTGAACAAGCACTTGTTTCAGACAGGTATTCAAATAAAGATCCAAATACATCCCAGGAAATGCCAGTTAGGTTATGACACAAATCATTGTTGTCTTTAACAGAGTCTACACTCAAGGAAGAGCAGTTCAACATTTGCTGAAGCCTAGACACATGAGAAAGGGCATCATCCCCGTCTCTTCTCAAGTTTTCTATTTCTGTTATAAACATTTCCCTTTCTGACATGTGTAAAGGTTTTGTCAGTCCTTCAGTTGACATGCTTGCCTCCATGCTGGATATGTCGACAGTACTTAAGCTCATTTCTGATTCATCTTCATGACACTCAATCAATGAATTGTTGACATGCATGTCATCTTCCGACAGCTGTTGTGAAGCCAAATGATGTGTTGGGGATGCTGTGGATCTCTCTGGCATGGAAAGCTTTCTTCGTGCTTTGGGCGTTACTGCTATTGGAAAAAGAGGAGAAATATTTTAATCATGTTAGCAGTAACACACAGTACTTTAATATTTCTGACACACACATGAACACAATATTAGAACTTTCTTTGTTTTAGGTTTCAGGTTTTCCTCACTGTTTAGGTTATCTGTTATGAAGATATATATATTAAGTTACGTATTCCCTTAGTAAATTAAATCATTACATACCTGGTTTCTTGGCCCTCCGAGCAGCTCTTTCATATCGTGCAACCTTTAGGGAAGGTTTGTTAGCTGTAACTTCAACTGACTCTGGGCGCTGAGGGAAGATGGATGGAACATAGTCTGGATGGGACTGGACATTTACTTTCCGTCCTAAAGAACAAAGACTAGAATTACAACAGTCTCAGAAAAGGTGTATTTTTACGTATTTGACTCAACACTGGCCAGGCAAGTGCATGGCCTACTGATGTTTAATCAATTACAGTGCTAACAACTGTTATAAATTACCTCTATTTTCTTTTTTATGTTTCTAAAAGCAATACTAATACGTACCGGTAATAAAATGTGCCGAACACACATACGTGTGCTTGCTTCGTGGTGACCAAAGCTTTGCAGGATTTACAGATCCATCTGGTTTTTGGATGCCTCTGTTGACTGCCGCTTTCCATTTCTCCCTTCTCGCTCCTGATGTAGGAAAAATGAAGTAGTTTCTATCGGGATGTTTTTTTATGTGCGAAGTGCAGTCCTTAACGCAGCAACTTTTCACCATTTTACCAATTTCACCCGCCGAAGCACTCGTTTGTATTCCCCCAAACAAAGATGTCTGCCAACTTCCGCAACACAGTCACGTGACAAAGTACCCGGCTGTTCGACTTCGAGAATATGGGAGTGGTTCATTTCACTCCTGAAAAGCTCTGCAACAAAGCATATTATAGTTTTCGGAATGGCACTAGTTATTTGTGTATTTTAACTTATTTATTTTAAGAATATTTTTCACTTCATCGAAACTGTCTGGTGTTATTTGTTTTAATACTGTGCGATAGAGGAGCAATGCCATGAATGCCTGGTTAGGTCAGTGGTTTACCATCTGGGTTGCCATCCTGGAGACCTGGGTTTGACTCCTGCTCATGGAGAACTTTGTAATTTTATCATTTTTTTAAGCCTTTTGTTTTGGATAGGTCGGGTGGAATAGATACATACATCTACATGTTTATTCTTTGTTGTTGCTTGGTTTATGTTGTTGGCTAGACTTTTGGTTTGTTTTAGGTTGTTTGCTGGAGGAGGCGTGAAGGCAGCAAAAAACCCCACCTCCTCCACCCTTGTCTCTCAACACACCCATTTTGAAGGAGATTTTGAATTTGCTACGGGGGCGGAGTTAAAGCTCCAGAGGGCATTAAGTGCCTCTTTAAACTGAAGTATGCTTATACACATTGATGACAGGATTGCTTTTTTTTCTGTGACAGCATGTCACCGATGCTCCCAGCAAAACTGTGCGAATAACTTCCAGAAACAGAGAAATGGCTGAAATGTTTTTAAAGTCAGACCTCAAATAATGTTAATAAAACATGTTTGTCTTGTGGAAACTACTACTGTATATTTTTTCAATGCAGAAAGAGTTCAAATGATAACAGGCTAACAGTGCAGTGGTCTGTTCATTTTTATAGAGCTGCATGTTTGATGCTATTTTACTCACCTGTTATTTCTTCAGGGGGGTTGAAGGAAGAATCTCCTTGCATGTCGCAGGTTGAAACAGGTTGAAACTTCAACACAGGCAGTGGACTGAGGAACAGCGAGGTCTCGTAGAACTAGCTAGCTGCTAGCTTATCAACTGTCCAGTAGCATTCTGCTGCGGGAGGTTGTTCTCTGTTTTGTCTGTTTCCCATATCCAAGATGTAATGTAGGAACGTAATCCACGGAGCTTGGACCATTAATGGCCATGCCAGATAAAAAAATGCTGATTACACACGTTGGTGCTTTGTGTCGGGGTGAAGTCCTGCCGGCGAAGCGCTTGAAGCCTTCCTTCTTTTAGTCGCTTTACTCGACTTTCCTAGAGGGACGTTGTAAAACGAACAAGTCTCACCTTTTTCTTTTACTCGTTTACGTTGCCTCGAACAATTAATAAAAGTCATATTTCCCCACCGCGACCGTTGGCAGTAAGGAAAACACTAGTAGTATTGCTTGCCGCATTTCCCCCCCAACTTCCGGAAAATTCTGGAAAAATGCGAGTGCGCATGCGCGATGACGTCAACTGGTAAAAGGTCTATTGCGTTGAGGGACCAACTGACCAATTCAAACTCCATAAATTATGATTCAGAAGATTTGTAGAAGAAAGGCTCTAAAGCAGTTTCACAGACAGGACAGAGCAAAGTGAAGCGGAGAGAGAGAGAATGGGAATGTGTCTGCACTTGACAAGAGCATGTGTTGAAGAACACTGTCAAATCAAATTTTTAAATTGGCAGCAGCCTGGCAGTCCCCGTCAACATTTCTCCAGGAACTTTCTAGCATTAAATTTAATATTTATTTCTGGGAATGACATAACTCCTAATGTGTTTTTGTTTTTTAAACTTTTGCTGTTTGCTTGAACAACCTTGCCCCACCATATCTGTCTGAGCTGCTTCAGCCTTACTTCCCTCCCCGATCTCTAAGATCAGCTGATCAGTTGCTGATGAGAGTCCCCAAAACTAGGCTGAAGCTCAGAGGAGACAGAGCATTTGCTGTCGTTGCTCCCAGGCTGTGGAACGACTTACTGTTGAGTGTCAGACAGGCCTCCTCTCTTCCTGTTTTTAAATCTCTTTTAAAAACACAATTTTGTTCCTTGGCTTTTAACACGTGATCTTATCTTTTATGGCATTTTAACACACCTGTAGTAAAACTGGTATATGTATGTTTTTATTTATTTATTTATTTTGTATGCTTTGTATATTTTATCGTTTTAATTAACTTGTCTTTTGTGTTATTGTACAGCACTTTGGTTGCCCCTGTGGTTTTTAAAATGTGCTATAGAAATAAAGTTGATTGATTGATTGATTTTTGTCACACGTCATTTAAATCAGTGGGAATGTGCCAAGCAACATTAGCCATGTGTGGCAGTATGTGGACAACAGTCATGTGTGTGACTGATGTATTCAGTTTTGAACTTATTTTTTAATTTAATTTTTTAATGGGCAGCCATGTTAGATTTTAAGGTGTGGTTTGGTAAAGAACCTCAGATTTCTTTCTTTTTACTTTTTTATTTTTATAAATGTATATATAGTTTAATACCATACAATATTACATTATAATGGTTAAAAAGAAACATCACACACACAAAAACAGTATTCATACAATTGTGAATATGTTGCCTCATATTGCAACAGTGTCACCTGCTGGTTAACAGAGAAAATCAACATCACAAGACTAAAATCAAACAGATGTTCAACCAGATCTAAGTACACTACTGAAAAATTACCAAATATGCTAAGTAGAAACCCTAAAATCTAAATAAACTTTGACTAAATGGTCTTATGTGCCAGTATTTCCTTATCATTTGGTATAAATGCCCATTGAACAGCCACAGTGTGTCGTATTGTAAGGCTGTATTTCACATTTCCTGTTCAAGGTAAAAACAACAGCTTTATCTCCATCCTTCTCAAATAGGTTCATAAAGGTAACAAAAATATATAAATTAGTAAGAAATGTTTCCCAAACAGTAGAGGCTTTGAAATGAATCAGGAACGTTTAGTTCTGTCCGTGTTCTTGCAGGTCCAGCAGCTCAGTCATGGCTTTAACGGAGGTGGAGTTTCATTTTTTGTAGTTTTAGGACTTGATTGTTTCCTGAAGGGCTTGAAAACCTTTGGAAGAGACAACAACTTGTAGGTGGTTTTCTTGTAAGAAACTGCTTCATGGGTTTCTTCTTTGGACTCGACCACATACTCTGCAGCACTTGGGACGTTCTTTTCTATGTTGTAGATCAACTCCCCCTGAATTTCCAACAGCGTGGCCATGTCAGCAAACATCTCATGCAGCTCTTTGATGCTGCATTCAAGGCTGACGATGTCCTGGTGACGATTCTCAATCTCAGTCAGAGCCTGACTTGAGACGCGTGTGTCAGAGGTCATCTCAGATATGAAGATGGTCAGATTGTCCCTTTGCAGCATCTCCTCCAGCTCGTCATCTGTTGTCACTTCATCCACGATCTCCAGCTGTCTCTGAATTTTCACTTTGCATTTTTCTCAAAAGGAGACCTGAGCCTTATGGTGACCCCTCATGACCTCAGCAAACCAGCGGGTCAGGTGTGAGTGCTGATTCCTCTGAATACGATGATTACTGAGGCACACATACTGTTGTCATCTGCTGGCAAGTTTATCTGCATTCATTTGAACATGGCTCTGACCAGGTTGGCGTTGGTTTTGGTCTCGTTGTTCAGCAGCTCCAGCTTCCCTTTGTTTTCCTTTTCTTGGTTTGAAGAGGAGAGGATGGGGCCTTGTCTCCTCTCCACTTCCTGTTTGACAGGAGATTTTTTCAATGAGCCGTCTCACCTCGCCCACCGTTTTGAAAAAATCCTCCATGTTTGTGCTTTCTGCTGTTGAATGTGTCATAGTATCCAGCTGCTGTTTGCTTTGTTTGTCCTCCAGAACCTCAGATTTCAAAGTCAGAACTCCAACTTTGAGGTTATTTCCTGTTGAAGTTTCTGTCTTGGACCATGTTAGCTTAGCACCCGAACATAAATAACTAAAATCATCAAATGCTAGGTTTTAACCATGTGTTGATCCATAACAGCTTTCTTAGACTTAAGGAGTGATTTTGTACTTGGTTGTGAATTCATTTAACTTTTATTTAAAATAATCATTCCTTCATTTGTTGATCTGTTCTTTTATTCATTCAACCATTATTTATACAGGTTAGTCTCATTGAGTCACAAAGACTCATTTACAAGAGAGAGCAGTTTTAAACAAACAAACAAAAACAGATGAGGTACACACAAGAATAAACAGTCATTAAAAGCATATAAAATAAAATGTAAATAAAAGTAGATATATAAAATGAAATAAAAACAAGCTACAATATGAAACGGACTGAACCTTGTGGTACATCATTGTTAACATTTACATAACTGGACCAAGTACCATTATTTTATTTATAAATTTATTCATTTTAAAATACAATACAAAAGAATCCCATAAATGATAAGATACAAAATATAAATTGAAAGGTAGGAAAAAGAAGAAGAAATCTTATTATATCTGCCCCTTTTTTTCAAACAATCAGTTCAAACAATAATAATTTTCAAGTAACAAAACAAAATGAATAACTCTTTATAATTTTTCTAACTCTAATACAATACACATTAAGCTACTTTATATATATTTTTAACAATTCAGTTTTGATCATTTTCTTAAACGTACACATTGACTTGGAATTTTTAACATCACTCTCCAAACCATTCCACAATCCAATTCCCTGGATTGAGGTAGACCGTCCCTTCAAACTAGTTCTGAATTTTGGTTTTACAAATATCTCTGTCCCTTTAAGATTATAACAACTTTGTCTTTTAACAAAATGTACTGTATTTGGATATTTAAAGGTAATGCGTTGTTCTGAGCCCTATACATAACTGTAAAATATAATCTACCAAATCATGGAACTTCAATAACTTCAGTTGATAAAATAATGTGCTTGATGGATGACGGTAATGTTTTCTAGTGATAATTCTTACAGCTCTTTTCTGTAATACAATAATAGGCTTTGTGATTGTTTTACATGCCTTCCCCCAATTATCAATACGATTAAGTGTGGAACAATGATTGTGTTATGAAGTCGAAGACGCAAATTCAACAATGACAGGACTCACAGCTGCATCGAATCACTCAACTGTCCACCTGGATATGAGGCACCCCTTTCCTCAGCTCTTCCTGTTTGCCTGTTACTAGTCTAGTCGCCTTCTTAGTTAGCATCAACCTGTGTGTTAGTTTTAGGTTTATCATCGTTAGTAATGTGCAATAACGCGGCTGCTCTCCCTCCTTCTGCTTCCAGGTTATCCGTCGCCTCTGCCCGTCTGTCGTTCCTTCAGTCCATTGCCCGGTCCTGCCGATTCTCGCCCCGCTGTCGCGACCCCGTCGCTTCTCCCTCTCCTACAGTCGGCCCGTGTCTACATCCGCTCGGGTTTAGCCCCTTCCACTCAGCGATCGTATTCGTTCGCTTGGCGCTTGTACGCTAAGTTCTGTGCGGCTGTTGGGTCCTCCCTTCTCCCGGTTCTCGTACCCACAGTCATAGCTTTCATCACGTACTGTTTTGACCATCGCCGTTTCAAGCTGCCTTACATTAAATCCCTCCTAGCTGGCATTAACTTCCATGCACAACTTCATCATCTGGGTCCACCTCGAGTTTGTTCTCCAACCACGTCATTAAACTCCTCCTGAAGGGTTTAGCTAAGCGTTCTCCTCCCCAGCTTGACGGCAGACAACCAATCACTTTTTCTGTTCTTAAGAGACTTCTAGTAGCCCTCCGGTCCTCCTCTTATTCGTCGTATCTGAAGGCGCTCCTTTCAAGCGTGTTTCTCCTGGCCTTCTACGGACTCCTTCGGGTCGGCGAGTTTACATCTCGGGGCAGCTTCGACCCTTCAGTAGATCTAACCCCCGATGATCTGGTTTTCTTTCCCGATCATTTTGACCTCCGCCTCAAGCACTCGAAGGGCAAAGGCCCTGCAGTCGTCTCCATAGCTCGCATAGACGGCCCGTATTGTCCCTTCCGTGCCATGGTTAGGTTCATCTTTAAACGTCGTAGGCTCCGCCCCTCCGTCGGTCCCTTGTTCCTCACTCCCGACGGCACCCCCATGACTGCAGCATGGTTCGTCAGATTTCTCAGGAAATCCTTGGCCCTATGCGGCCTTCCCCCTCTCCATTACTCTGGCCATTCCTTTCGGATTGGGGCTGCTACCTCCGCCGCTGTTCAAGGTGCATCGGGGGCATCCCTCCAACAGCTAGGTCGCTGGTCTTCGACAGCCTACTCCTCTTACGTCCGCCCGGATCTTCAATCAGTGCTCTCTGCTCAACGCTTGCTCAGCCGTTAGGTGAGCTCTAACATCACATACTAGTGGTAGTGTCCTCCTGCTCTGTGTCACCTCCCTCTTTTGACAGCTCGAGCCAAATCACTTCCCCTTTTGTCTTCTCTCCCTGGAATGGGGCTAGAGTCCATGCACGCTCGCTCTCGGTTGCCCAAGCGAGGCTCGTTCCCGGGAATGCCGCTGTCGCCCATTCCAAGAAAAGAGGCGTTGTTGCCCAGTCCGAGAAAAGAGGCCGTCGTTGCCCATTCCGAGAAAAGAGGCCGTTGTTGCCCAGTCCGAGAAAAGAGGCTGTTGCCCATGCATGCCCTCGGGCAGCCAGACCCTCGCCAGCTCGGCCCCGGCTTTTCTTTTTGGGGGGTAGATATCCATAATCTATCTCCCTATGCCGGACATTCAAGCTCTCAGCAGTCCGGCATGCATGCCCTCCGCCGGGGCCCGAGCGCCAAAGAAACCTTAATCAATAAAACATTTTAATTGTGTTCTCTCTCTCGTTTTGTGAGTCTCTTCAGGTTGAAATGAAGTCGAAGACGCAAATTCAACAATGGCAGGACTCACAGCTGCATCGAATCACTCAACTGTGAAAGACCTCACTCACCCAGCACACTCACTCTTTGCCCCACTCCCCTCAGGACGGAGGTTGAGGAGCATCAAATGTAGAACCACTAGACTGAGGAACAGCTTCTACCCTGAGGCTGTTAGACTCATGAATAAATAAAAATAAAATAAAAATAAACACTGCAAAATATCACATTGTGCTGATGCTGATCTGTTTTCTTGTTGCTGTGTTCATCTGTGTTCATCTGTGACCATCTGCTCATACAAACTCATGTTCGTGCTGCTGTTTATTCCCACTATATTAGGCTTAGTGTATTACTAGTTGATGTTTTTCTTAGTTAATTCTAGATGTTATTACTGTTTTTCTCTTGCATTTGTTGTTGGATGTAACTGGGACCCCGTGTACATAATCTCGTTTTCATCACATGTACCACATGCGGTGCAAATGACAATAAAGACTCTCTGACTCTGACTCTGACTCTCTCTGACTCTGAACTGTCCACCTGGATACAGCTGCATCGAATCACTCATCAACTGTCCACCTGGATATGAGGCACCCCTTTCCTCAGCTCTTCCTGTTTGCCCGTTGCCAGTCTAGTCGCCTCCCTCCACCTCCCCGTCTCCTCCCGGGGTTTCTGGTTCCTCGGCTCCCCCCTGTTCTGCGTCCCACCTCCGCCGCCTGGGGTTGTCCTGCTCGCCTTCGTCTTGGTCCTGCTGCTGTGTGCGTTCCTGCTTCCTGTTCCCTGCGACCCAGCCGGTCATGGCAGATGGCCGCTTGTCCTGAGCCTGGTTCTGCTGGAGGTTTCTTCCTCTCGAGGGAGTTTTTCCTTCCCACTGTCGCTTCGTGCTTGCTCAGGATGGAGGTTCTGCGCTGGTGTTCGTCTCAGGGTTGTCCGGAGCCGTCGGCCGCTGGCTGGCCGTCATTCACGTACCGGTGGGATGGATTGGACGTCTGCGATCCCTTCTCCACCACCGGGTTCGGGTCCCGGGGGGTAGATATCCATAATCTATCTCCCTATGCCGGACATTCAAGCTCTCAGCAGTCCGGCATGCATGCCCTCCGCCGGGGCCCGAGCGCCAAAGAAACCTTAATCAATAAAACATTTTAATTGTGTTCTCTCTCTCGTTTTGTGAGTCTCTTCAGGTTGAAATACAACAAATACAGAGCTTTATCATTTAATAAGTCTCTGACTTTGTACAGTACTGCAATAGATTTAGCTATTTTTATTCTTACAGAATTTATGTGTTGTTTCCATGTCAGTTTGTCATCAATGATAACACCCAAAAACTTCACCTCTCACTCTACAAATCTCAACACCCTCAATTTAAAATGGAACATCAACAGTTTTCTTTTTATTACTGAATATCATGTAATTAGTTTTATGTAGATTTAATGATAATTTATTCATTTTAAATAAAGTTTGTATTTTGACAAATTCTGTCTTTATCAACTCCAACATATATCTTTACCCAAACAAAAAAATGTGGTATCATCTGCAAAAAGGACACATTTAAGGAGTCCTGACATATTTACCATCTTTGTACACATTTTGTTGAACACATTAAACATTATTCCATACCGGGAGTCGAACCCGGGCCGCCTGGGTGAAAACCAGGAATCCTAACCGCTAGAACATATGGAATTTTTTTTGGTGTGTTTTTTTTATTTTTTATTTTATTATTTTATTTTTTAACTTTTAATAGCCAGGCTGATCCCCTTGAGATAACATATATATACTTGTACATATTTATACATGTTTTTTCAAGGAAAGCCTGGGCCTGAAGGCAGCTTGTCATTTTCAAGGGAGGAGTTGATGGAGTGTTTTTTTCTGTGGGACAAACCGGAGTACCCGGAGTAAACCCCATGTGTGCATTGAGAAGACACACACACTGAAAGGAGAACCTGTCGTCTCACAGCAAAACAATGTCTGGGAGCCTTGATTAAAGGTCATCTTCAGGAGACGCAGGTGTTGGTGGGGACCCCCAGTAAAAGATGGGAATTTTCAAGGGGTGGGGCGGCCGTGGCGTAGTGGTAATGGTAGTCGTCCCCTGATCGGAAGGTTGGCAGTTCGAATCCCTGTTCCCCACACCATGTGTCATTGTGTCCTTGAGCAAGACACTTAACCCCGAGTTGCTCCCAGTAAGGTAAGCCTTTCTTCTAAATCTGCTTTCAGGCGTTTCAGATCAGAGTTGGCTGACTGCAGTTCTTCGTTTGATCGCTGGAACTCTGTTATTTTAATTCTTTGCTCATTCATCGTTTTTTCTGCAGATTTCAGTTTTCGCTCTCTGTCGGCGATGCTGTCCTCCAGAGCACGTTTCAGATCAGAGTTACCAGTAGCTGATTCTTGTTTGTTTGATCGCTGCAACTCTGTTATTTTAATTCTTTGCTCATTCATCGTTTTTTCTGCAGATTTCAGTTTTCGCTCTCTGTCGGCGATGCTGTCCTCCAGAGCACGTTTCAGATCAGAGTTACCAGTAGCTGATTCTTGTTTGTTTGATCGCTGCAACTCTGTTATTTTAATTCTTTGCTCATTCATCGTTTTTTCTGCAGATTTCAGTTTTCGCTCTCTGTCGGCGATGCTGTCCTCCAGAGCACGGTTCAGATCAGAGTTACCAGTAGCTGATTCTTGTTTGTTTGATCGCTGCAACTCTGTTATTTTAATTCTTTGCTCATTCATCGTTTTTTCTGCAGATTTCAGTTTTCGCTCTCTGTCGGCGATGCTGTCCTCCAGAGCACGGTTCAGATCAGAGTTACCGGTAGCTGACTGCAGTTTGTTTGATCGCTGCAACTCTGTTATTTTAATTCTTTGCTCATTCATCGTTTTTTCTGCAGATTTCAGTTTTCGCTCTCTGTCGGCGATGCTGTCCTCCAGAGTACGTTTCATTTCAAGCAGTAGGGTTTGCAGACATTTTGTGGTCTCCATGTCTGTGTTTGAAGACTCTCCACACTGTTCTGAAGATTTAGTTAGCAGATCTTTTTCCATTGTTTAATCCTCTTGGTTCACACAACTCACACTCCCAAGGTTGGAACACGTAGGTGTTTTTTCCAACTCACAAACGAATTTCAATATTTTTAACTGAAGATTCTCAATAAACACTGTGCTAAATACTGAATGTTTTCACTGACCGATATGTTCTCACATAGACTGAAAAACACAGACTGACTGCAAAGCAGTGCAGACGGTACTTTTAAAGCCTTGATCTGATGACGTAAACAGACGCCATGTAAGCATTATTACGTCATAACCTTTGATGCGTCATTAACCTTTGAAGTCACTCATGCACGTATGTTACGTCAAGTAATTAATCTGTCCGCTAGCTTCCAGTTGCTAATGCTAGCATTAAACGCTAGTTTATTTATTTATTTTTTAAGAACAGTCGTTGTTCAACCACGGTATCAAAGCCGGCTCGTTATTCCCAGGTGGAGAGGAGTCACGCCGACACGAATAACGGCAATAAAGAATAAAGTTTTAACATTTAATTTCTATTAAGGCAGATAAAAGTTACAGAATTATTTCATTCGTCCCGACCTGCCGCGTTTCGGAACAGGTTTTTTTTTTTTTTTTTTTTTTATTAATTTACTACAGATACATTTACAATCATAAGAATGTGAACAAAAAGAACAAAGGACAAGATTACAAGAACAAGGAACACAGAGAAAAAAAAAATAACTATGCCAGGGGGGTGCCAGATTTCTACAATGAGTGCATAAAAAATAAAATTATACATTAAATATACTCAAGGAGCTACAACATTCAAACGTGTTTATAGCTTTCTTGTTGTTACTCTTAGAAATGGTGCATAAATATAATTCTATTTCTTTAATTAAGCCTGGAAAAAAAGGCATAATTTTTTTATTTGGAATAACAAATTTATCCTTTACAATAACAAATCACTTTTTTATCCACAATGGTTCAACCAAAACATCCTTCTAGTGGGTCAACTGTTTAAGAAAAATGGATGTTTACTCAGTTATGATGAATTCAACATGAAGTTTAACCTTGCTGTCACTTCTAAAGAGTATGATATTGTGTTTGATGCTGTTACTAATGAAATTTGTGAACTCTTTAGAAACAATGTTTTTGATGAACAGAAATCCTTGTTGAATGTAACTGACACCACTGTTGGTAAAGCTTGTTTTTCTTCAACATGTAGGAACAACAGAATTATCCGTGCCCTGTTCCAGCAGGATATTATTTCTATCCCCTCATCTGTCTCATACTGGAGAAACTTTGTCCCTGACTCACAATGGAAAAATGTGTGGACATTTCATCAGAAACTGATGATAAACAACAAAATGAAAGATGTCTCCTTTAAACTGTTACACAGAATATATCCTACTAATCAATTCATGAAGAAATATATCAAAACAATTGACCCCAACTGTAAATTTTGCAAAGAGCACCCCGAAACAATCAGTCATTTATTCTGGAATTGTTGTATCATTAAGACATTTTGGAAGCATTGTAATAATTTTATCATCAGTAATATTGATTCAAAATTTTCGTTAAGATATGAACACATTATTTTTGGCTTTCACGAAAAGAATATTAATGTTAAAAAAAATGGCAATTAATTTAATTATAATATTTGGCAAATACCATATTCACAAATGTAAATTTTCATCATCTTCGCGTTTCGGAACAGGTGTTACACCAAATCCTGGGACTTGTCAAAATCTGGGACGCCAGGGGGCGACAGCGTACATTCCTCCGTATGTACGTCTTGAGTGGAAGTGAGAAGAAGAGTATACAGTTTACCTAAATCTGGAATAATGTTTAATGTGTTCAACAAAATGCGTACAAAGATGGTAAATATGTCAGGACTCCTTAAATGTGTCCTTTTTGCAGATGATACCACATTTTTTTGTTTGGGTAAAGATATATGTTGGAGTTGATAAAGACAGAATTACGGTAGTCAAAATACAAACTTTATTTAAAATGAATAAATTATCATTAAATCTACATAAAACTAATTACATGATATTCAGTAATAAAAAGAAAACTGTTGATGTTCCATTTTAAATTGAGGGTGTTGAGGTTTGTAGAGTGAGTGAGGTGAAGTTTTTGGGTGTTATTATTGATGACAAACTGACATGGAAACAACACATAAATTCTGTAAGAATAAAAATAGCTAAATCTATTGCAGTACTGTACAAAGTCAGAGACTTATTAAATGATAAAGCTCTGTATTTGTTGTATAACACAATCATTGTTCCACACTTAATCTATTGTATTGATGTTTGGGGGAAAGCATGTAAAACAATCACAAAGCCTATTTTTGTATTACAGAAAAGAGCTGTAAGAATTATCACTAGAAAACATTACCGTCATCCATCAAGTACATTATTTTATCAACTGAAGTTATTGAAGTTCCATGATTTGGTAGATTATATTTTACAGTTATGTATAGGGCTCAGAATAACGCATTACCTTTAAATATCCAAATACAATACATTTTGTTAAAAGACAAAGATGTTATAATCTTAAAGGGACAGAGATATTTGTAAAACCAAAATTCAGAACTAGTTTGAAGGGACGGTCTACCTCAATCCAGGGAATTGGATTGTGGAATGGTTTGGAGAGTGATGTTAAAAATTCCAAGTCAATGTGTACGTTTAAGAAAATGATCAAAACTGAATTGTTAAAAATATATATAAAGTAGCTTAATGTGTATTGTATTAGAGTTAGAAAAATTAGAAAGAGTTATTCATTTTGTTTTGTTACTTGAAAATTATTATTGTTTGAACTGATTGTTTGAAAAAAAGGGGCAGATATAATAAAATTTTTGCTTCTTTTTCCTACCTTTCAATTTATATTTTGTATCTTATCATTTATGGGATTCTTTTGTATTGTATTTTAAAATGAATAAATTTATAAATAAAATAATGGTACTTCGTCCAGTTATGTAAATGTTAACAGTGTACCACAAGGTTCAGTCCGTTTCATATCGTAGCTTGTTTTTATTTCATTTTATATATCTACTTTTATTTACATTTTATTTTATATGATTTTAATGACTGTTTATTGTTGTGTGTACCTCGTCTGTTTTTGTTTGTTTGTTTAAAACTGCTCTCTCTTGTAAATGAGTCTTCGTGACTCAATGAGACTAACCTGTATAAATAATGGTTGAATGAATAAAAGAACAGATCAACAAATGAAGGAATGATTATTTTCAATAAAAGTTAAATGAATTCACAACCAAGTACAAAATCACTCCTTAAGTCTAAGAAAGCTGTTATGGATCAACACATGGTTAAAACCTAGCATTTGATGATTTTAGTTATTTATGTTCGGGTGCTAAGCTAACATGGTCCAAGACAGAAACTTCAACAGGAAATAACCTCAAAGTTGGAGTTCTGACTTTGAAATCTGAGGTTCTGGAGGACAAACAAAGCAAACAGCAGCTGGATACTATGACACATTCAACAGCAGAAAGCACAAACATGGAGGATTTTTTCAAAACGGTGGGCGAGGTGAGACGGCTCATTGAAAAAATCTCCTGTCAAACAGGAAGTGGAGAGGAGACAAGGCCCCATCCTCTCCTCTTCAAACCAAGAAAAGGAAAACAAAGGGAAGCTGGAGCTGCTGAACAACGAGACCAAAACCAACGCCAACCTGGTCAGAGCCATGTTCAAATGAATGCAGATAAACTTGCCAGCAGATGACAACAGTATGTGTGCCTCAGTAATCATCGTATTCAGAGGAATCAGCACTCACACCTGACCCGCTGGTTTGCTGAGGTCATGAGGGGTCACCATAAGGCTCAGGTCTCCTTTTGAGAAAAATGCAAAGTGAAAATTCAGAGACAGCTGGAGATCGTGGATGAAGTGACAACAGATGACGAGCTGGAGGAGATGCTGCAAAGGGACAATCTGACCATCTTCATATCTGAGATGACCTCTGACACACGCGTCTCAAGTCAGGCTCTGACTGAGATTGAGAATCGTCACCAGGACATCGTCAGCCTTGAATGCAGCATCAAAGAGCTGCATGAGATGTTTGCTGACATGGCCACGCTGTTGGAAATTCAGGGGGAGTTGATCTACAACATAGAAAAGAACGACACAAGTGCTGCAGAGTATGTGGTCGAGTCCAAAGAAGAAACCCATGAAGCAGTTTCTTACAAGAAAACCACCTACAAGTTGTTGTCTCTTCCAAAGGTTTTCAAGCCCTTCAGGAAACAATCAAGTCCTAAAACTACAAAAAATGAAACTCCACCTCCGTTAAAGCCATGACTGAGCTGCTGGACCTGCAAGAACACGGACAGAACTAAACGTTCCTGATTCATTTCAAAGCCTCTACTGTTTGGGAAACATTTCTTACTAATTTATATATTTTTGTTACCTTTATGAACCTATTTGAGAAGGATGGAGATAAAGCTGTTGTTTTTACCTTGAACAGGAAATGTGAAATACAGCCTTACAATACGACACACTGTGGCTGTTCAATGGGCATTTATACCAAATGATGAGGAAATACTGGCACATAAGACCATTTAGTCAAAGTTTATTTAGATTTTAGGGTTTCTACTTAGCATATTTGGTAGTTTTTCAGTAGTGTACTTAGATCTGGTTGAACATCTGTTTGATTTTAGTCTTGTGATGTTGATTTTCTCTGTTAACCAGCAGGTGACACTGTTGCAATATGAGGCAACAATTGTATGAAAACTGTTTTTGTGTGTGTGATGTTGTAATATTGTATGGGTTTAAACTATATATACATTTATAAAAATAAAAAAAGTAAAAAGAAAGAAATCTGAGGTTCTTTACCAAACCACACCTTAAAATCTAACATGGCTGCCCATTAAAAAATTAAATAAAAAAATAAGTTCAAAACTGAATACATCAGTCACACACATGACTGTTGTCCACATACTGCCACACATGGCTAATGTTGCTTGGCACATTCCCACTGATTTAAATGACGTGTGACAAAAATCAATCAATCAATCAACTTTATTTCTATAGCACATTTTAAAAACCACAGGGGCAACCAAAGTGCTGTACAATAACACAAAAGACAAATTAATTAAAACGATAAAATATACAAAGCATACAAAATAAATAAATAAATAAAAACATTATACCAGTTTTACTACAGGTGTGTTAAAATGCCATAAAAGATAAGATCACGTGTTAAAAGCCAAGGAACAAAATTGTGTTTTTAAAAGAGATTTAAAAACAGGAAGAGAGGAGGCCTGTCTGACACTCAACAGTAAGTCGTTTCACAGCCTGGGAGCAACGACAGCAAATGCTCTGTCTCCTCTGAGCTTCAGCCTAGTTTTGGGGACTCTCATCAGCAACTGATCAGCTGATCTTAGAGATCGGGGAGGGAAGTAAGGCTGAAGCAGCTCAGACAGATATGGTGGGGCAAGGTTGTTCAAGCAAACAGCAAAAGTTTAAAAAACAAAAACACATTAGGAGTTATGTCATTCCCAGAAATAAATATTAAATTTAATGCTAGAAAGTTCCTGGAGAAATGTTGACGGGGACTGCCAGGCTGCTGCCAATTTAAAAATTTGATTTGACAGTGTTCTTCAACACATGCTCTTGTCAAGTGCAGACACATTCCCATTCTCTCTCTCTCCGCTTCACTTTGCTCTGTCCTGTCTGTGAAACTGCTTTAGAGCCTTTCTTCTACAAATCTTCTGAATCATAATTTATGGAGTTGGAATTGGTCAATTGGTCCCTCAACGCAATTGATACAATTTCTTTGAATAGAAGACAGGCTTTAGGCGAGTCAATTTGCCCTGTTGGCACGCACGCAGCTGGATATCTCACCGACTTGGAAGACTCGATGTGTCTATCTCTTCTGTCATTGACGGATTTTAAGGACACATATATAATTGGGTTTATGATAACTGGTTCCTGCTCTTTGGATTTGGCTGGCTCCTGATTTATCTATGATCAAGGAAGTCGTCTGCAGTAAATTTGGACCCGATCAGGCTGCTTACCTTATGATGACTTGGTTTGTGCCTCGAGCACCTAGACTCAAATGCTTTTGGCAGAATGGAAGTGCAGCCCAAAGACCCAATGATGAGAACAACTAATGGAAACAATGTTCTCTCGCCCGGATTCGGGCATGGAGGTGGGGCACGTTGGCAAGTGCCTGGTGGCTGGGCTTTTACGCATAGAGCCTGGCTGGGCACAGCATGAAGAGGAGACATGGAACCTCTAAAAATGCTAAATCTGGTCCTTTGGACATTCAAAAAAAACAAAATCACTCAGCCCTCTGTGAATAGCAAACAACATCAGGGTGCTAACGATCCATCGTTAGGCTGATGGTCCTCCTTGATCATGTGAGCAGCTGGTTTCGGCTGTCATCAGCCAACTGGTTGATCCACTGTGAGAGGGTGCTATTTATAAGACTGAGTTGAATACAGCTTCTCAGACTGAGGAAGTCTTTCGGACGAAAGACGAAACGTTTCTACAGTTTTTTTTTGTTGTTGCTTTGTTTTGTTTTGTTTTTTGATTGTCCAGAGGACCAGACTTAGCTTTTTGGATTTTTCTACCTGGATTATTGAGCATGCATCAGGGTAGCTTACATTATTTTTCACTCTAACTTACAAAACCTGACAACAACCATCTTGGTGCATTTCTAGATCTCTGACTTCTTCTCAATACAGCAAGCGGTTCATCAGTGTTTCCGGGCAGTGCATAGGTTTACCCTGTGCTTTGCACCAACATTTGAAAACTTCTAGTCCACGCCCACCTGCTGTGGGCCCACGCCCTCGGTCCATAAGAACCCCTCTCGACCGAGGAACTGCTCCCAAAATTTTTTCTCGCCACCCGAGCATGCTTCAGTCACAGTTACTGATTCATTCGGCAAGCGTCCCTTTCCAGCCGGGTCTCCCTTGGGCCAATGCGGACTCTGTCCGCATGGCGGCGGTAGAGACCAATCTATGCAGTGCATAGGTATCCAGTACAGCATCACCATTTTGTTCTGAACCAAGTAAAGTTTGTTTTGGGAAAGGTGCAAGTTTTGAAGCATTCCACTTGCGTCCATCACTTAGTTAGAAAGTGTTTGGTCCAACTTTCTTTATGACAGTCCGTGGTTCTGTAAATCTGGAAGATCCTTTGAAAACGTGGTCAGGTCTACGAACACGAACAGTGTCACCCACTTTTATTGTTGGTACTTTAGCTCTCATTTTCTTGTCTGTGTATTCCTTCATTTTGTTTTGCTTTTGTTTTACCCTCTTTTGTACTTGTGCTTGTGCTTTGCTCTTCAGTTCTACTGGGAGTATTTTGAACTTGGTGCGCATCTTTCTGTTTCTCAGTAGTTCAAATGGAGTTACTCCAGTGGTTGCATGGGGAGTTGCTCGGTAGTTGTGCAGGAATTCAGTTACAGCTTCCTTCTAAAAGCGGCTGTGGCGTAGTGGTAATGGCAGTCGTCCCCCGATCGGAAGGTTGGAGGTTCGAATCCCGGTTCCCCACACCATGTGTCGTTGTGTCCCTGGGCAAGACACTTAACTCCGAGTTGCTCCCGGTAGGACTGGAAAGGCGCCTTGCATGGCAGTCTGCCGCTACCGGTGTATGAATGCGTGTATGGATGGGTGGATGGTTGGTATTGTAAAGCGCTTTGGGGCTCCTCACAGGGGGCTAGAAAGCGCTATATAAATAAGCTCCATTTACCATTTACCATTCCATGAGCTGTGACTTCTTTCAGATGTTTGTATGCACTCCTTAAGCACTCTGTTGAATCTTTCCACAGCACCATTTGCTTTAGGGTAATATACACTGGACCTTAAGTGCTGTATCTGTCTCTGTGACAGAAAAGTACTAAATACATGAGAAGTAAACTGACTACCATTATCTGAGACAAGGTACATCGGATTACCCTCCCTACTGAACACAGTGTTTAAGAACCGAATTATAACATCTGTAGTAGCAGTAGAAGCGAATGCAACCTCAGGCCATTTGCTGTAGTAGTCTGTAAGAACAATAGCATAACGGCAGTCACATGTAGCATTTTCAAATGGACCTGTAATGTCTATTGCAACTTTTTCCCATGGTTTACTAGAAAATTCAACCGGAGTAAGTGGAACAGGAGAAGTTATTGCAACCTTATCACTGAACTGGCAATTAACACAGGAAGCAATGACAGAATGTACTAATTGGTCCAGTCCTGGCCACCAGAAAAGTTCACGCAGTCTCTGCTTGGTATGGACAATGCCTTGATGTCCTTCATGTGCCAAATCAACAACCCTGGCACGTAGTGAAGCAGGAACAACTAGACGATCTGTCAATCTCAGTACTAGTGAACAATGGACTGACAACTCATGTCGTATCTGAAAGTATGGAGCAAGGTTCTCTGAAAGACCTTGTTTAACTTTGGGCCAACCTTTTTCAATCTGGTTGCGCAATAGTGACAGTTCTGGACAGGTTTCACTAGCAGTAGTAAACTCTGGAAAATAAATATCACACAGGGACTCTTTAAAAACAGCAGCAATCATGCCAGGTTCCTCTGTTGCCTCGTCTCCAGCCGGTAATGGTAGTCGAGACAAACAGTCAGCCATGACATTTTGATGTCCTAGGCGGTAAGTGATGTCATACGTGAAGCAGAGAAGTCGAGCAGACCATCTGGCAATCCTCAATCCAGCAAGGCCGGAACCTTTAGAAGTGAGTAAGGTGGTAAGTGCTTGGTGGTCTGTACGAAGGACAAAGCGACGACCCCAAAGGTAGGTTCTCCACCTTTCCACTGCCCAAACGCAGGCAAGAGCTTCACGTTCGACCGTGGAATACTTGCGCTCAGCAGAAGAAAGAGTTCTGGATGCAAAAGCGACAACTCTCTCACTTTGATCTGAATGTAGCTGAGTTAACACCGCGCCCAGACCATAATCTGAAGCATCAGTAGTAACGTAGATTGGCAACTCAGGGTGATACAGAGCTAAGGCAGGACAATTTACTATCAGGTCCTTCAGTGAAGTGAAGCTAGACTGGGCTTTTGTTGTCCGCTTGAAAGTTACATCTGTGCAATCTCTGAGCACTGTACGTAGTGGCTCAACAACTGTTGCAAAGCCTGGAATGAACTTACTATACCATGATGCAAGACCAAGGAAAGACCTGACCATGTTATGTGGAGCTGGGGCATGAATCACAGCAGCGACTCTATCCTGATGTGGTTGAAGACCTTCTTTCGAAATGGTGTGACCCAGATAGTTTAGTGAAGACTGACTGAATTTACATTTGTGCATGTTCAATGTAAGTCCAGCGTCAGTTAGGGCTTGAAGCACTTTCCGTAAATGGTTATCATGGCCTTCTTGTGTGGCACCAAAGCAAATGATGTCATCCAAGTACGCTTGTACACCTGACAAACCTACGAGAATGATTGACATCATTTTTTGAAACGCTGATGGAGCAGAAGCTAAACCAAAAGGAACTCTGCAGAAACGAAAAAGTCCATCATGGGTGATAAATGCTGTAATATCACGACTTTCAGGATGTAAAGGCATTTGGTGGTAGGCAGAAGCTAGATCAATCGTTATCAGGTTTGGTTTTAACGTCAACCCCAAATAGCAGACCAAGGAAGTAAGGACACAAGGTAGGGCAAAAGTTAAGTGAAGTTTATTTACAGTGCAGATAAATAGTACTCGAGCAGCTGTAAAGGAAGGGGAGAGTTGGTGAGTATATATCCGTGGGTATATGATGGTTTTGAATCTTGCGTTAAAGAATTGAAATTCTTACTTTGTTTTGCAGGAGGTGTTCTGGAGGAGAGTTGAAGGTGGGATTCCTGGGGTTGCAGCAGGTGGAGTGAGAGGATCCAGTTGGAGAGAGGAGCAGGCTGAGACCAGACGGTGCAGATGAGGACATCTAATGATCCACAGAGGTTGAGACCCGTGGATGAAGAAGGTCTTGGAGAAGACCAGAGTCAGGCCGTGGAAGGTCCGAATGGAAGAAGATGTCCCAGCGCTGAAGAGGTGTCTGGCAGCTGCTTAAATAGGTGAGTCAGTAGTCCTCCTCAGAATGGCAGCAGGTGTGGTGAGTTGAGTGATTGGCTGTGGAAGGAAGAGTGACAAACAGACAGAAAAACTAAGAATCCCACAATCGTAGAAAAAAACAGTAGCTCCTCGGAGGTTTGAGAACAGTTCATCTATGTGCGGCAATGGATGGCAATCAGCAACAATAGCTTTATTTGGCTCCCGCAAATCCACACATATGCGAGGCTTTTCTCCATCTCTTCCTTGTGTCATGACTATGGGAGTAACCCAAAGAGAAGCATCAATACGTTCAATGATACCCTTCTCCTGGAGATCCTTGAGCTCTTCTGAAACCGCTTTTTTTACTGAAAATGGAAGTCTCCTGAGTTTTTGTTGTACTGGAACAGCATTTGGCAACATCTGTACTTTATGTATGAAGTTTTTAGCATAGCCAACTTCCCAAACTGACATTCCTGGAGAATGATCTGAAGCAGTCTCTGTTACAGTTGGTTGGACCATAGAAGTAGGAGAAGTAGCAGTAGTAACAATTTGTCGTCCCTCAAGTTTCATTTGTAATGCCTGGAACAAATCGAAACCCAGAAGAGCAGCACCTGACTCAACAATGATAAGAGTACCTGCAGTAGAATGACCATCTTGAGAAATAGTAGCTTTTAAGCACCCTTTCACAGAAATTTTCTCTTTTGCATAGGTAACAAGAGCAAATATAGGTTCAGTTAGTATACAGTCAGAGAAGTAGGTGCGGTAGATATCTTCTGGTATAATGGACACCGATGAGCCTGTATCCACAATCAGCTCAACATCTGTACATTGTCCATTAACAGTCACTTGAACTGTGCAGAGGATCTTGTCTTGCACTGCATTGTTCATGTAAAGAACTGTGGGCTCATTAACGATGACTTCACGTACCTCCTTTTGAGTCGAACGGCATACCCGGGAAAAATGTCCCACTTTAACACACTTGTTGCATGTCGTTTTAGCAGCAGGGCATGAAGGTTTGTTACCAAGATGGTCGAAGGATCCACAGCGGAAGCAAGAATGGCAAGTAAAAACAGCAACTTGAGTCGCAGAAGGGGTAGGGTCCCGCGGCCTCCTCCTCTCGTCCCAGCGACGGCTTGACTTTGGCTGCTTTTGTACGTGTAGTGGCCATGACGAGGCCCGCTATGATAAGAAATTACACCTTCGTCTTTCTTTTGAACTGTTCCAGGGATGACCTTTACTGACCTCTCAGTAAACAAGACATTTACTACAAATTATTCCATTAGTTGTAATCTAAGAACATAGTCACCAAAAGAGACTATTGGCTTCTTTAATTTTATTCTAATGTAATCAAAGAATAACATTTTGTCATTCTCATGATATGTGCTATTATCCTGTGTTATTCTTTAATGTGAAGCATTACTGTGTTACTTGACCAAATGAAAGTGTCTAATAAGTGTCAGAGTTGAATAATATGTCAAACTGACTTGTTCAGTTTTGTTTTATTCTGAGGAACAGCTAAAACTCTCACTAGCGTCGAGATGTCTCTTCACTTTCAGATACTTTTCCAAAACAATCCTTTGTTTTCAAAGCAGACTTTCTGTCAACCTTGAAGTTTCCGCTTCACTTTTCACTCCTCGCTTGGCCCACGGACCAATGAGGAATCTGTGTTCTAATCTCAATACTTTAGAAAAAGCGTTTGTTTACGGAACGCTTCAGAGTCAGAGTTTTTGCAGAGTTGGAACGTTGCAGAGATGAACAGACAGGGAGACCTGACAGTTCTCTGTCTCTCATAGCTGAATAAGCAGCCATCATAAGTCAAAGACGGGCTTATCAGCAATAATTTATAATGTCGTTATAAATTCAATTGAGCTAAGCTCAAAGTTCTCAATGAACTTCCTTTGAGGAACGTCTGGTCTTGAAGTCAACCAAGAGCTGACACCATTTTCTGATGATCTACGCGGATCCAGGAGACATTAAAAAGTAAACAAATAACCAGCTCAGATGTACTGGCCTCTGCAAGGACTCTGTGTATCTGAAAGGCTAAGGTCTTCTCTTAGCGGACTGTCGTCTTGAAGGTAATGAGCTGTTTACAAACGTACCTGGGATTTAGCAGAAGTCTGATGGAAAGTGTCATTTCTGGTAACATACTCAAGACAATTAATTTCCTTGAAACTATCTCCATCCTTCTCCTATTTCCTCCTTTCCCATACCATTTCTAAGCTGGAAACTTCATTTTAAGCTAAAGAACCTTCAGACTAAGTATATTGACATCCTATATTTATGTCTGTTGTTACAATTAAATTTACTGACGTGTTAAATTGCAAAAGTGAAATCTGTCAATCAAGTGTAATGGTGTTAATTTTAGTTGATTTATTTTAAATAAATGGTAGTGTCTTTGACATACCAAACTAAGTTAACGTCTCATTGTCACTCTATGGCTTCTGTCTGATGTCCATCATAAACTGATCACAGAAATATTGGGTAAACTGAAAAAGAAAATAATCCGTAAATTACTATTCAATCTGAATAAGTAAATAATTAAGGTAAAGGGTGTCAGTTTAATACTGACCCCCCTCAAAATCCTTTACATCTGGTAGCACCGTACGTGTTTAAAGACACAATCTGGTGGTTACCTTCATATGTTCTACATACGGCCCTCACAGGAGCAGAAGCGCTAGCAGCAGTAGCATCAGAAAGGACGTTAGCATCTCTTAATCCACTTTCAATTTGCAATGCCAATGTAGTAGCTTTAGCAAGTGTTAAGTCCAGTTCACTTCTGCACTGGGTAGTGCTGGTTTCGCCCCCGTGGCAACGGGGGCCAGGTGAGCCGCCAGAGTCTCCTCAATCGGGGGTGCACTGGCAAGGCCTACTGTCTCCATTCCCACAACGTCGAGGAGTCGGGACAATGGCAGCATGATGGGAGCTCCGGGTTCCGCCTAGGAACGTTTAAGTTCCATGAGGAAGTCCGGAAAAATAGGCATTTTCTGCGACGTTGTCGGCTGTTTCACGTAGAAGTAGCTTCCCACCAGCCTCGTAGCCTGTTGGCGAGGCGTGGGGTCTGGCCACGTGACCTGCAGAGCATCTGCCGCCCTATGACACAGGTCGAGCAGAGCAGGTACCAACAAGTCCGGTTCGGGAAGAACGTGCGCCAGGTCCTGGGAGGAACTCACTGTTTCTCCCTTTTTACCAAACTCAGTGTCTTGGTCGGACATTTCAGGCGTCGAGTCCTCTGCGGCCATTGAGGAGTCTGACATGTTGTCTTCTCCGACTCAGCCGCTGCATTCCAGGTCCATGTTTTCGAGCTCCGGTTTGGGTGACGTGCGACCTTGAGCGCCGCGTTTCTAGCCATGGATTTGGCCATTGCGTCAGCTCGTCATCTCCTCACCCCTGCCGACATCCCACGGCAGTGAGGGCAGGACTCGGGGAATTCCAGCGCCTTCCTCGCGTGCAGAATCCCTAGGCAGACAGGACAGGCCTCGTGGGTGTCTGTCACCGAGAGGGAGTAACCGCAGCCGCTGGGGCATGGGCGCGAGCAAGGGCTCGTCGTCTTTGTTTTCCTCCTTTTCATCTTTCGTTTTCCCTTCTCGGGAGCCATGTCCTTCGAGAAGCGTCGAAGATGATCCTAGTTTCCTTTTGTTCAAAGCCGTCTTCTCCGTTGTTCTGCTTTCGCTGGTAGCCTGCTAAAGGTTAGCAGGAGGTTGTGACGCAGTTAGCGCCTTCGAGCAAAAAGCTGCGGAAAGAAGAAAAAACTTCGGAGGTGAGTAGAAAAATGCTGGACCAGCCTTCGCCAGCCCAGCAATACGCAGGAAAGATTCTCTGTACGCTCAGTGTAGGGAGCAAGCTCACCTCAGTCAAGCGATGCGACAACAGAGAAGTCCCACGAAGTTCAGGTGTTTAAGCGAGGTGAAGTTAAAAAAGAGAAAGATGGACGGGCATCAGCTGCTTAAGTACCCAGAGGGCGGGGCCTCTGGCGCGGCGGTGACGCCCCTGCCGTAAAGGCGTGAGTATATTCCTTCAGGTAATCGCGCGGGGGCGCTATTCCCATAGCAAATATGTTGCATTGAGAGACCAACTGAAAGGGAACTTTTGTTGTTTTGAATTAACTTACTGTTAATAAAATGAATCATAAACAACTAGTTTTTGTAATCAATTTGTTTATTTTATTTTGTTTTTTGCTTCATGCATGAGGACAAACCAGGGACACGTCTCAGCAGTCGACTTCCCACTGACTCACTCCATCCCGACCCTGGATATTTGCAGTCCTGAACAGAGGAAAGATCACATGATAGAACATATATGACAGATCAAAAGTTTAATCTGAGTAAATGTAACATTTTAATGGAGAAAAATGTTGATTCAAAATTTCACAGTGTCAACAAATCCCCAAAATGTTGGGACAGGTAGCAATGAACAAATAAACAAGAATTAATGTTGCATAGACTTGTTTAAAAAGTTTATTATTTATATAATGTCCGCCATAATAAAAGTCTAATAGGTCAATTGGAGTACCTGTAATAAATAAAACATGAATACCTGGTGAATCAGCTCTCATGTCACCTCCAAAGTGACATGTCAACAGGTCTCCAATCAAGCTTGATGTCTGTGAAGCACGGCTCAGAGATTCCCTGGATGTGGAACACCTCATGGATCTAAAAACAAAAAAAAAAATTTAATCACCTTACAAACAAACATAATTTAGAAACATTACTGTTTTATCACTTTGTGATCTGTCGAACAATGACCCAATGCAAAGTCCTGTAGTACAGAAAGGTTTACAGCTTGGTTCATATAATGTAAACACACAAGCTGTTATTACATATAAACAATCATTGCATTATTTGCAGCAAAACAACACCGGGACTAACACATCGTAACCAGTACAACAGCTAAAATTAGCTCCAGCTAGTCTCCATTGTTTTGTGACGTTGCGGTCTTCCTTATCCGAGTTCATAAGAGTTCACACACACTGCAGTGTTCATAAGAAACACTAGATTTTTAGCATTTAAACACAACTACAACACAAACTAACGTTGATCAGCAACAGATGAAAGTGCCACGAGCTTATGTGGGGCAACAACAAAGCAACGCTGCAGGCCGCAAACACAGCACATGAAGAAATGCGTCATATACTCAAAAGATAAATTATGGAATGGAAAAGTGTAAAATGGTACTCACCTCCAAACGGATTGTACCCTGATTGTGTAAGGGTGGGTGAACATCAGTTTGAAGGGCTTTCATGGAACAGCGTCGCTCGTCAATGCTAATGCTAATCGCTAATCCAACTCCGCCCTGAGCTCTGCAGGGGGAGTGACCTTCTCGGGAGAGTGGCTCCACTTTTATACTCAGGCAGCAGAGGCTGTGACGAAAGCTCGCGAAAATACGTCACTGTGCGAAACCTAGACCAACAAGAAAATTAAGGTGCAATGACATCTGTTCAACCCATAGGAGTACAGTAAACACGTTTTTAGACCAAATATTGCCGATTTAAACAAATACGCACAAATACATGAAAATTTACACAGAAATAGTGCTATACAACATTTTAAACACATTCTAGGGGGTTTATCAGCCAAAAAAAAGTTATTTTTGTGTTTAGTTTCACTTTAAATGCTTTTAGATTTTAATTTTAATATTTATTTTTTAAGGACATATATTGCTGACCTATCGTCTCACAGCGGTGGTGAGTAAAGCCTTAGTTTTCTTCTCTCGTTTTTAAATGTTTTTAGATTTTAATTCTAATTATTTTTGTTAGCTGCTGCTGTTTGTCCTTGACCGTTTGTTTACCTGCGGTGCGAGTTGTCCTGACTGGCGTTTCACATTCCATCTGGCTGGTCCGTGGGCTGTCGTCTTGTCGTCCTGGCTGCTGGTTTGATGCCCGCCGTTCCGGCCGGCGTAAGGCTGGCTGCACCACTCATCCTGTGTGGCTAATCGAGGCCGACTGAGGTTCAGCCTGGACTAATCATCCTGGTGCCAGCGTGAGTGGCGTCTACTGTGGCGCTGTGGTTCTTCCAGGACTCTTTGGACAGCTGCGGCTTGATTAACAGAACATCTCCCAGGCGGTGGTATTAATTCTGTTGCGGTGTACGATTTGCCTGTGAGGTTTTCCTTTTTTTAGAACATCATATTTAATTGCACTTTTATTGTTGCCTGGAGTTATAACTGCCTTTTTAAACTGTGAATATTTTAAATTTAGGATTTTATTTAATTAAACAAACAATTGTGCAATTTATTGGTGTCTGTGTGAACTTGTCTCATGTCTCATCTGCAACGGGTCTGTGTGCCTTAAGGGTAACTGTTTTAGTGAAATTATTTTAACCAATTTCAGTTTTTAAATTAAAAATAGTGTTTATTTTTCTAAATTAAAGTTGCCTAATTTTACCCATACCCGTCCGGCTACAATTATATAGCTCACCAACAGCGTGCGTCAGGACAAATAATCAAATATCTTCAAGCTTCTGTTTACAGAGGGGCAAAAGGCAAGGTTGCCCACTTTCACCAGCATTATTTGCTATTTTTATTGAACCTTTAGCAGCAGCAACAAGGCAAAGTGCTGATATTAAAGGCATAAAGTGTAGAAACGTAGAACATAAAATTAGTCTTTATGCTGACAATGTTTTACTTTTTCTTGAGAACTCAGGAAACTCAATATCTAATGTTATCAAATTAATAAACTCGTTCTCAAAAGTTTCTGATTATTCTATAAATTGGACAAAATCTACAGTTCTTCCAATAAATTGCGTGTTTAATAATTCTCTTAATGAAAGACTACAATCAGGTAACATTAAATATTTGGGTGTTAATATCTCTCCTAAATTGGAAGACTTAATAAAATTGAATCATATCCCACTATTAAAGAAAATTGAAGACGATCTTACTAGATGGAGATCTCTACCCATATCACTTATGGGAAGAGTTGCCTCAGTAAAAATGATGGTGCTGCCGAGAATAAATTATTTATTCTCAATGATTCCAAATAAACCTTCAACTGAATGGTTTTAAAGAGCGACTAAACCCAAATTTATATTTTTTTAGCTGATAAACTCCCTAGAATGTGTTTAAAATGTTTCTGAGCACTATTCCTGTGTTAATTTCCATGTATTTGTGCGTATTTGTTTAAATCGGCAATATTTGGTCCAAAAACGTGTTTATGGTAGCTCTATGGGTTGAACAGAAGATACTGCACGCTGATTTTCTTGTTGGTCTAGACCAGGGGTCACCAACGTGGTGCCCGCGGGCACCCGGGTGCCCCCAAGGACCATTTGAGGTGCCCCCGGACCTGTTCTAAAAATAGCACAACTTACTACTAAGCTGCATTTAAAATGTCATTTTATTCAGTTGTTATTCTTCTTTTGTATTTATATATATTTTAAAATATCTATCTTAAAAATATGTTCTTAAAAATATGTTTATTATACATTTTATTCAATTCACGCTTTGTTATTTCCGAAGAGTTTATCAAACTGGTGCCCTTTGTATGACTCCGTACCCACGAAGTAGCTCTCAGTTTCAAAAAGGTTGGTGACCCCTGGTCTAGACAGTACACTCTGACATGTCTAGTACATTCTGACGTCACATGCACTGCTGCCTGAATATAAAGTGGAGCCACTCCCCCGAGAAGGTCACTCCCCCTCCAGAGTTCAGGGGTTGGATTAGCGATTAGCAACATAGCATTAGCATTGATGAGTGAAGCTGTTCCAAGAATAGCTCTTCAAACTGATGTTCACCCACCCTTACACCATCAGGGTACAATCCGTTTGGAGGTGAGTACCATTTTACACCTTTCATTCCATAATTTATCTTTTGAGTATATGACGTGTTTCTTCATGTGCTGTGTTTGCGACCTGCAGCTTTGCTTCGGTGTGGCCCCACATAAGGTCGTGGCGTTTTCATCTGTTGCTGATCAACGTTAAGTTTGTGTTGTAGTTGTGTTTAAATGCTCTGTTCCCCCCTGAGATGAGAATCTGTTCCCCCTGTGTCGGGATCCAACCGTGAGGCGCATCTGAGTTCTGAAACGAGTCCACACTATCGTGTCACAGTTATAGCTCATTTTAATCGACAGCTCCTGGTGATAAATAAATAAATATAAAACCTCCACTAAATAAATAAACCTGGTCTAGAGTGTGGGGTGTAGACTACTGTACAGGTTTTTTATTTATTTATCTCCGACAGAATCTAGTCTGACAAATACAAAGTATCAGCCACCAACACACATATAGCCTATTTATAATTTTTATTACTAATATAGAAGGCTGGAAGCAGCTGATAGAGGACAAGAAAACTTCCTGCAAAGATAAGTGTAGGCTTTGTGGTAGGCTAAATCTCATTCAAATTAAAAATATGACTGGAGAAAAATTATTTCTAGCTGCTATTTTTTGATAGTTAATGTCTGGGTTTTTGTTGTTGTTGTTTTTTCATTATTTGAGAGAAAGGGTGCGCGCTCCCGACACAGGGGGAACAGATTCTCACGGGGGAACAGAAATTCGCACAGCACCTGCGTTCTTTTGTTGCAAATAATGTTGTGGATCAAGGTATTTGTAAAATAATAATAATAATCTGTGCAGCAGTATTTATTTTGCACTGGGTCATCTGTTTGACAGGTCAACAAAGTGATAGAACAGTAATGTTTCTCAAGTATGTTTTTTTGTAAGGTGATTAAAAATGTGTTGTTGTTTTTTAGCTCCATATGAGGCGTTCCACATCCAGGGAATCTGAGCCGTGCAGCAGTCCCAAACACTCGAGACCACCTTCAGGATGCTCCACCCGCAGGATGGTCCACCTGCCAGCCACAAACAAACACCAAGGTCTCAGCTGCACCCAACATTGTCGTGGATGGAGGTCTCAAGAGATGACGCAGCTCTGGCCGAGACTGCATCATCTTCCGCTGAATTTGAAATACATGTCACACATTTGGCACTTCGCATCTGGTTCTGTGAACTTCTTTTAGAATAGGATACCCTTTATGTAAATAACTATGTGCTTGTGTTAAATTATTATTTGTTTTCTTCTAACCCTGTGTGGACTGGGCACCCGGCTGGTCTGTAACACAGGTGTACACACCCACCTGTTCACATCTGGCCATAACCTATGTCAGAAAGGGATTTTTTTATAAGTCATAAATTCAAGTACAGGAAACTTTTAAATTTTAACGTTTAAAAATTTATGCTTCCTATAACTTTTTTAATAATGTACAATTTGGATTACTCTAATTGATTATTGCACTTTGTTTCTTTTGTTTTACAATATTTAATATTTGCACACCTGAAACAATTATAATTTATATTAAATTTAAACATTACTTTGTAAAAATTGCTGATGTAAACATGTTTATTAAATGTTTGTTTAAATTATGCATGCATCTGAGAGAAATGCAATTTCAATCCTGTGTATCTAAAAAAAGCTAAGTCTGGTCCTCTGGACATTCAAAAAAACAAAAAAAACAAAACAAAGCAAAAAATTGTAGAAACGTTTCGTCTTTCGTCCGAAAGACTTCCTCAGTCTGAGGTGCTGGGTTCAGCTCAGTCTTATAAATAGCACCCTCTCACAGTGTTACACAACCAGTTGGCTGATGACAGCCTGAAACCAGCTGCTCACATGATCAAGGAGGACCATCAGCCTAACAATGGATCGTTAGCACCCTGATGGTTGTTTGCTATTCACAGAGGGCTGAGTGATACCAGCAATCACAGCATTGTAGGAGGGGGACAGTTGAACTCGGAGGCCTCCACCCCTGTTTAATGATGGGCGGTTTCTTTTCACAAAGATGGCCTCCTTTACTCCTCTCTCAAACCATCGTTCCTCTCTATCAAGGATGTGAACATCTTCATCCCTGAAAGAGTGACCGCTGGCCTGGAGATGAGTGTAGACTGCAGAGTTCAACTGTCCCCCTCCTACAATGCTGTGATTGCTGGTATCACTCAGCCCTCTGTGAATAGCAAACAACCATCAGGGTGCTAACGATCCATTGTTAGGCTGATGGTCCTCCTTGATCATGTGAGCAGCTGGTTTCAGGCTGTCATCAGCCAACTGGTTGTGTAACACTGTGAGAGGGTGCTATTTATAAGACTGAGCTGAACCCAGCACCTCAGACTGAGGAAGTCTTTCGGACGAAAGACGAAACGTTTCTACAATTTTTTGCTTTGTTTTGTTTTTTTGTTTTTTTGAATGTCCAGAGGACCAGACTTAGCTTTTTTAGATTTTTCTACCTGGATTATTGAGCATGCATCAGGGCAATTTCAATCCTGTGTATGTTCTGTACATATTGCAGTTTGGACAATAAAGTTGACTTTTAAATTTGACTTTGATGTATGACTTGGAAATGTATTTATCAATACAGAGGTCTGTAAAGAAAGAAATTGATTACAAAAACTAGTTGTTTATGATTCATTTTATTAACAGTAAGTTAATTCAAAACAACAAAAGTTTCTGTGTCGTGTGACACGGGACACCACCTCCAGCTCGTCTGTATGGATGCAGTGGACAGAAGAGAAAGCAGTCCCAACCACCTTCAAGATGCTGCACCTGCCAGCCACAAACAAACACCAGGGTCTCAGCTGTACCAACATTTGCGTGGCTGCTGCATGGGTGCTTGAGTCATCACAGTTCTCTGAAAAAAACATTTGAAAGGATACAGTATTGTTAAATTCATTGCAATTTGTTTGGTTTGCATTGAAAAAATATAATTTCTCATAAATCTTACCAGCTGTGCTCAGTTTTGATTAGCTGACACATAGCTTAAACATATACTGTATAACAAATATATCATACAAGCTTATAGAATGTTTCTAAACACGGATCTTTGGAAAACAAATAAAATATTTTACCACTGTTTAGTGCTCATTTATAGTCAATTCAAAAAACAACGTGTGTTCAGTTCTAGGTTGCATATTAAAATTAAGCCAAAACGTCAAAAAAACGAGGGTAGATGAAATCAATATTTTAAAATAAAATATATTATGAAACGTTACTTTTGTAATGTGCTAAGTAATAAGATGTGGTGAATTAAAGTCACTGCAGCTGGACTACACCCTTACCAAAAAGTAGTATATGCAAGTATACTTAAAGTACACTAATTTTAAACTAAAAAAATAAGAGTATACTTTCAGTTTACTTTTTAGGTACTTATCAAAAGTATACTTAGCCAAGTTTATTTTACACAATACTTGACTTATACTAAAAATAAACTAAAAGTCTAAGTATACTTAATCTATACTTCTGTTTAAACTTTTGGCCAAGATATTTTACACAAAGTATTTTCACACTGGTTTATTTTTAGTACTTCTGTTTTAAACGTTTTGTCAGTTTTTTTTATATTGTTGTATATACTGTATATATATATATATATATATATATATATATATATATATATATATATATATATATATATATATATATATATATATATATATATAGTATATTGTTATTATTATTATTGAGCATGCATCAGGGTATTATTATTATCATCATTATTATCCAGGCGTACGTGAAACGTGAAGTACTGCTTTCTGCCATTTTTCTGTTGTGGTCTTCATGCGTTATGACTGGATTGGGGGTAGAACGTGATCATTTACGTTCCAACCAATCAACGCCACTCTTGCTTGTCAGGTTGCATGTGAACTTTGTCCTAACCAATCAACGCCACTCTTGTTTATCGCAGGAAGTATCATGTGATCATATTCAACCAATCAACGCCTCTTGCTTCGCGCGCGCTTCGTTCAAATGTAGCCATTTCCTTTTCAACTGTTGGACAAGAAACTGTTGTTGTCTCGGAGCGCTCGTAAAACTTGCTTTTTATTAGACGTCGACTGGTCTGACTCTGGACGACGACTGGACATTCAGTTGGAAGTTGAAGGTACAGTAATCGGTTCTGTTTTGTTTATTTGCTAGCTGTTAGCTCTGTTCGCTTGAATGAACAAAACCTGCCGTTGCTAAAAGCTACGGATGCTAAAACGCTTAGCTAAAACTGCAGCTGAGTGGACCATCTGGACCTGAGATGTGGAGCAGGTTCTGTGGACAGAACTCAGCAGAACCAACGTTTGAGAGGCTGCACTCAGAGTGGGAGACTCTGAAGAACGTTGCTGAGCTTCAAACAGACACAGAGTCCAGGAGAGAATTAGTTTCTACTTCCTGAACGTTTCTCCACTGCAGCCAGATGTTGGTCAGCTGAACATCTGCAGAAACAGGAGACATGTTTGTCCTCTCCTGTTCACTTCAGCTGTTCTGATGCTGGACACAATTAAAGGCCTGGCAGTCCTTGATATATAATATATATAATAATGCACGGCCCACCACCTTTCATCTTTCTTTTAGACTAAGATCAGATCAAGTTCGAGTCAAACCTGTAAAATAATGATTAATTAATTAATGTGTTTGTTTGTTTGTTTGCATTGTTTCTGTCCACTTCCTCAGCAGTTCGTGGTGGTAATGCACCACTACCAGTGTCGTGTAACAGGGTTGTTGTTTAATTAATTTGATCAAAATGTATCATATTTATAATATTTTTCTTGTTTAGCAGAAAAGTTTATCTAGTAGTTATTAGAAATGTTTCTTTTAATGTTTGTGGAAACTCCAGGTTCCTTTTGTTTGTGTAGTGACGACGCCCCGGGAGTTTGTACAACACATTTTACCCACTGTCTTACATTTGTAAATGTCTGTGTGTTGCAGATGTTAAAATTAATTTGCAAGCTGTGTGCGAAGAATTCATGCTGCCAACAGCCCTGCAGGGCTGTGAACAGGCTCGTGACTTTCCCTTTAAAGAAAAGGCAAACCCTTTACCAGGTAAGTGTTGGAAAATCATTCATGATTATTTTTGATACCTAATATTACAAGTGAGTTGTGAAACCTGCTAAGTTTTATTAATTTTATTAAGAATGACTTTCCCACAGACCAAATTGGTATTGGTAACTCTAAATTGTCCCTAGGTGTGAGTGAGAGAGTGAATGGTTGTTTGTCTCGTTTGTCTCTATATGTGGCCCTGTGATGGACTTGCGACCTGTCCAGGGTGCACCCCGCACCTTGCACTGTGATTGCTGGATATGGGCACCGGCGACCCCCGTGACCCAAAATGGAAGAAACGGGTAAAGATGATGGATGGATGGATGGATGGACTTTCCCAGTAGCCCAACAGCACATGACTTCTTGTCCAATATGTCTCTGATCATTAGCATAACACAGTATTTATGTTAGCTCTATTTGTTTGGCAGGAAGAAAGCTGAACATTGGCTTCACCACCAGGGCTAAGCTGAACAAGTTGCTAGATGATGGAGAATATGGAAAGATAAGGTAAAGCTTATTTTTTAACACCAAGAACACAGTAGAAATAGCCTCTCAATTATTACTGATACCTCTGACCACTTGAGGAATTCCACCTGTTCCCAGCTTTTTGTGTGAAGAACACACAGTTCAAAACACTTAAAATTCAATTGTTTTCAACTCTTCTTACCATTTAGGCACTGTATTTATGTTTTGTTGCTGTTTTGCTGTTGATATGTACATTTTCTGCTAAACCCACTGGAAAATGAAGAATGTCTCTAACTTTTCTCTTGTCATTTTTGACTAAACCTACATCATAAAATGCTCTTCATACAATGTAACAGTTAAAACACAGTCAAAAAGGTGGTAAATACTAACATTTATGGAGGACTTACTGACATTATTAGAAATAAAAGCAGAAATACATAAATAGACCATTAAATGAATATATGAACTTAAAGTTTTAAAGTTTAGTTTAAAACAAAGCAAACAGGAAAACACCTGTGCTTTTGTTTTAAACTAAACCTTAAACTAAACTGAGGCCGCACAGACATCTGCACGTGGATCCTGCTTTATCCTGTCTGTTGACCAATAGGAGAAGAGCTGATCCAGGAAAGGTTTCCTTTTTTATTAAATTGGTGCATTTTAAGTTATTTATTGGTTTTTATATGTTTTAGTTATTTATTCGTCCATTAATATATTTCTTTTTACTTTTTATTTCTAATTATGTCAGTTTTGGTCCTCCATACATATTCAAACATCAAATAGTCTTTCAATCTGACACAGATCTATAAAGTAGAGTGTAGGGAGTCATTTTCAGTCAATTTCTATTGTAGGATGTAGCCAACAGGATGAGGGCAGGTGAAGCTCACCAGCACAATCAAACCCTGTTGCCGCGCTGCCGCAACCCCCCCACACACACACAAAAACAAGATTCTCACTCTTTGGCTTTTTGAAAAGTTGGCAGCCCTGGTGTGTGCTGCTGAGGCAGATAATTTGAGGCAAGTAAAACACTGCAGGTTAGGTTATTCTAGCGTTTAAATAAGCCATATACAGTATGCTACGAGTTTTTTTTTTTTTTTGGCTTAGTTCCTGGATGGTTTTTCAAAGAGACAAGGCCACGCATCCTCACGCTGTTTGTGTCGCATGTCTGTTAACACACATGCGCTCACTAGCCAGCAGAACAATAACCGCAGCCAGGCTGAAATACTAATTTACTTTAAAGTGTATCTTTCACTTTAAACACATGTTGTTGCCTTTTCAACCTAACATGTCTAAAACTCCAATTTTCATCAAAAATACGGATCATATCTCAAAATAAAATGTGCTACTACTACCTTTTTTGTCTTCCCTCGCTACTCTGTCTAAAAATAGTGCTCTCAGCGGTAAACCGGAAGTGACATCACAGGAGGGGAACGTTTGTGCTTTAGCTAAGAAAGATATGGGATTGCACCAGGAGGAGGCGACAGATTACAAAGTTGTTTTGACATAAGTATGTCATCTCTGACTATTACATCAAATATCTAGCCAAATAACTTCTAGATATATACTACCTAAAGCAAAAAATGGTTTATATTTACATATAGCCTAAATATAGAGATACAGCATTAATTACACCACTGATGGATTTAACTACTTTAGCCTTAGCTCCCTAAACAATTACTTTTTCCATCCTAAACCACTCAGTGGACACTTTTTCTGCTTTCAGAGTTAATTATACAGGGCTTTTTTACTAAACGATTGCCTGTATAGCACATTTGAGATGAAATTCGATTTTTTTATTCATTTTTGAAGACATGCAACAAGGTCGCGCTAGCATAAAATTAGCATCGTTTTTACTTCCATCTAAAGTCATTCATATCTCCTAAAACCACTCAATGTATATTTCTCCTGCTTTCAGAGTGTAATTATACATGAGTTTTCTACTAAACGATTGCTTGTATAGCACATTTGAGATGAAATTCGATTTTTTATTCATTTTTGAAGACATGCAACAAGGTCGCGCTAGCATAAAATTAGCATCGTTTTTACTTCCATCTAAAGTCATTCATATCTCCTAAAACCACTCAATGTATATTTCTCCTGCTTTCAGAGTGTAATTATACATGAGTTTTCTACTAAACGATTGCCTGTATAGCACATTTGAGATGAAATTCGATTTTTTATTCATTTTTGAAGACATGCAACAAGGTCGAGCTAGCATAAAATTAGCATCGTTTTTCTCTTCCATCTAACGTCGTTCATATCTCATAAACCACTCATTGGATATTTCTCCTGCTTTCAGAGTGTAATTATACATGAGTTTTCTACTAAACGATTGCCTGTATAGCACATTTGAGATGAAATTCGATTTTTTATTAATTTTTGAAGACAAAAAGGACCTTTATCACTTCAATGCAACTCAATACAAAACAACAACTTCCGACTATGACGCCCCCTCTACTTTCGTCACTGTCACGTGACTCCAAAACCGCGCGTTTTTTTTAGGCTCAGTTTTTTTTCCCCTGATTTGTGTCTGTAAGGTTATTGGTATTCATTTGGAAAGCAGGGAGGATTATCAAAATTACTTATTACCTCTAAATATTATGTTTCTGCCCAAAAAACTAACATGAAACATACACTTTAAGCCTGCTGGCTAAAATGACACCATTCTTAAACTGCAGTTGTGGGACGCACAACATCACTCCAAGGGCCACAAATGGCACACGGGCCGCACTTTGGATGCCCACGCTTTACCGTGTAAGCCAGGTTTTTATTTTAAATGTGTGGATAAATTCAAATTTCCTCTGATGATGTACATTTATGTTTGTGATCTTGATGGGTTGGTCGACACTTTGCCAAATTCCCTTTGGGAAGTGACAAGAGGGACTTTCCTAACTTGACAAGACAATCCTAGTTTTCTTTTCCAAATGGTCTGCTCCAATAACAATGAACAGCACACACGCACGTTTTCGTCTCTTCAGGGAGAGCTGTTTCATGAATAGGCCACAAGACATAAATGATCCACTGCTCCCTGAAAATGTGCTGCAGCAGGTTCATTCATTCATATCATCAGTAATCTGGAAAATCCCCACGCTGCTGCTGCTTTTCAGCTTTCTTTACCATTTCTCACTATGAATTAGTTTTTAATTCCTTTAATACCTTCCTTTAATACCTTATGGTAGCTAACACCGAGGGTTTCACTTTACACATGTCAACAAATCACATGGTGTTAGTGTATCTTACAAGATTATTGAACGTTTTAAAGATTTAAAGAATGTAGTTATTGTACGACACCGGAGTGAGAGAGTTTATATTTCAAAACTTAAGTGGAGTCATAAATGCCGGAAAGCAAGTACACTTTGTAACATAATTAAAAGTTGTCCAGGAGTAAAGGACTGCTCCAGGGTGCAATTACTCATAAATGCCAATGTGATAACATGAAAGTGAGAGGATCAGTGTATTATGCACAGATTCAAACACATTTGGACCCGAGAATGAAAATGTCTCTCCAGTTTTAAATCTAAGGTTGATCGTCAGCTTAATATTTTTTTTATTTGTGCAAATGAAAGAGAGGGGACACGCAAAGGTCACTGTTTATTTGGACAGTTTATTTTAAATGTATCTATGTTACTGTGCACATCAAATGCAGCAACGATCATTTTTCATCCAAACATTAAAAAAAATCAATTTGTTTGAAAATGTTTGGCAAGTACTGGTATGTGGCTGTCAAACTGTCAGATGGGTGGTTAATGTTAGTTTTCTAAATACCGATTTTCATTTTCTGCAGATTTTCCAAATGCACAACTATACTGGCTGATACAAATGAAACTAAAGCAAATCTACATTCTTTACAATTTATAACATACTTTTGAAGCCACAAAGCTTGGCACAGTTGCACGCTGCATATAATTATAGTTTTATTGTTTGTGTTTTTCAGGGTCATTGAGGTTAATTGAGTATTACTTCAATATTCTGGCTGGAAGCCGCACATGCTGTTTTTACAGCATAGTCATTTTAATTAATAATACATTTAAAAAAAGTTGGAAGCCAGCCTTGCCGGGCCTAATGATGGGCAAATGTTGTGTAAACAACAACAAAGACTTGCCCTGTTTAGCTGCCTGTGCAGTATTTGCAGACATACAGTAGAGCTTAATCGTTGTGTAGCTGTCACCACTGCTTGTTTTCCAGCAGTGACAGGTAAGCTACTTGAGTGAACTGAGTAAAGAGGTAGATAACCTCGCAAAACAAAGTATTATGGCTGTGGAAGATTTTGGAAAGCATGCCGTGATGCATGTCTCTCACTCTGCATGCATCTGATGTACCTAATGAAAACAGTCAACGTGCTCTCTGTAGGTGCTTCAGTGATTACTGTCCTTTATTTTAAACTAATCAACCTTTAATTATCCATATGTATGTACATAACTTTTTAGAACAGTCAGCTAAACCACACATTTCCCCTCAAAATTACAAAACTTGCGATCATGACAAAGGAAGCATCCTTTTTTTAATTTATTTTTTTATACGTGTTAGAAATGCTAACATCACTACCACACCTCAGATGCCAAAATCTGAAAGGAAAAATTTGTTTTATACAAATAAAAATGTGTAATTGAATAGTCAATTTTTCACCTTCCTGCTGCTCTTGGGTTAAAATTACTCACGGCACCACTTTAAAATCAATTCAGTTTATTTAAATAGCACCAAGTCACAACAGAAGTCATCTCAGGACACTGAACAGAAACATTCATATACATAAAAAGATAGTAATAACATTATTCACCTGAGGAGCAGACTGCTTTGAGTTTAACTTCATTGCAGATTCATCTTGAACAAGAATGGAGGTAACAGTGGAAAGGAAAAACTCCCTCATGAGTAAGAGACCTTTAGCAGAACCAGGTTCAAGACAAGCAGTATCAGCTTTGACCGGCTGGGTTTGAGATGAACAGGAAGGAGGAACAGATACACAATGGCAGGTCGAGAATCACCTGTTAAGATATAAACATTTTCAAATGTAAACTATTAATTTGTAATATTTAATTTTAAGAAATGAGGTAAATGTGCCCTCTAGTAGTCAAAGCTTAAGAAAGCATGACAAGCCAACCCTAATTATAGGATTTATCAAAAAGGAAAGCCTTAAGCCCAGTTTTAAAACTGGACAATGTATCAGCCTTACAGAGAGAAACTGGAAGTTGGTTCCACAAGAGAGGATCCTGATAACTGAAAGATCTTCCTCCTGTTCTGCTTTTGGAAACTCTAGGAACCACAAGTAAACCTGTAGTGTGAGAGCAAAGTGCTTTATTAGAAAACAATTTTTTTTTCATTCATTCAACCTTTATTTATACAGGCTAGCCTCGTTGAGTCACGGGACTCATTTACAAGAGGGACCTGTCTCACTCACACCAAACAACCATCCACTCTCACACTCACACCTAGGGTCAATTTAGAGTCACCAATCAGCCTAACAAGCATGTTTTTTGGTCTGTGGGAGGAAACCGGAGTACCCGGAGGAAACCCACGCATGCACGGGGAGAACATGCAAACTCCACCCAGAAAGGCCCCGGACCAGGATTTGAACCGGCAACCTTCTCGCTGAGAGGCAGCAGCTCTACCAGTTGTGCCACCGTGCTGCCCATAATATGGGACAGTAAGATATATATATATAATAGACGATGGAGCTAGGTTGTTGAGGGCTTTGTAGATTACAATTAAGATTTTGAATTCAATTTCAATGAATTTGACAGGGAGCTAAAACTCGAGAAATATGATCTCATGTCAGGCTCTGTCCCTGTCTGTTTCTTTAGGCTCTGTCCCTGTCTGTTTCTTTAGGCTCTCTTTCTTTATGTTATTTTGTGTTCCCCTCCTGTCATACTTTGTTATTCTGAGCTTTGTTTACTGGTTTCTGTGTATCTCATTCAGTCTCTGTCATTTCCCACTCCTCAGTCTTCTTCTTCTTCTTCTATAAAGTTTATTGGCGGTTGGCGAACTCATATTAAGCGCATTACCGCCACCAACTGGACTGGAGTGTGGACTTGGATAATAGACAGGAAAAAAAAAAATAAATAAAATAATAATAATAATAATAAAAATAAACAATAATAATAAATAAAAGTAAAATAAAGAAAAATAAATAATAATAATAATAAAAATAAACTAAATTCGACAAAACAAGCTAATCGACTTCATGAACAAAACAACTTTACTGTATGTATCTGGCGAGTTTTCCTCCAAGAGCCCAGCTAACGTGAAGTTCTGACGTTTTTCTTTTGATAATGACTTAAACAGATGTTTCCTTTGGATCTTGTAGTTATTGCAGTGCAGCAGAACATGTTCCACTCCTCAGTCTGTCTCTCTGTGCTCAGGCCTTCAGCATTAATCATTCACAGCTGGTCCTCATTCTAATCACCCCAGGTGCTCCTCACTGTCTCGTTTGTGTCAGTATATAAACTCTGTGTATTCACTCCTTGAGCACCGGGGCTTTGTCTTTCCACAGTGTGTGATCTGCTCATCTCCTCTCAGTAAGTGTTTTTGTTCCATCAGCATTATTATTTTTGTTAAATAAATCATTATTCATTTTACATTCTTGAGCCAGTCTGTTTTTCTGCACGTGGGTTCAAACATTAAACAGCAGATCATGACAGAAAGCCCCGGTCATCAGAAAGAGCCCAGCAGAAAAATAGATATCTTTGAATGGCTCGCCCGTGAGGCAGACAAAACTGCTCAGAGGGACAAGGAGAAACAGGAACGGATGGAGGAGCCTGTCATCCGGTGGGGGGCGTTTCGGACCAAACCCATCCAGAGACGAGGTCACCACAGCCCGGAGGTGGAGATCCTACCAGCACCTCTTCTTGTGGAGGAAGAGGAAATGAGGTCTCAGTTCTGGGGGAGCCGCCTGGCTTTTAAGCCAGCTTCTTCCTCCACCCCACCGGCTTATTGCTCGTCACATCTGCTGCTGTGGTCAGACGATGACGCTGAGCTGGAGGATGAACTCTGGGGTGCGCCCATCCTCAGCTCGCACCACCAACGCAGCAGGAAGAGGCGGCAAAGAAGAGGCAAGACCACCGACTCTCAGCTTCATCCCTCTCCACCTCACCTCGCCGCTGCACCCCGTTGTCCGTCTCCTCCTCGCTCGCCACCAGATGTACAGCCCAGCTCTCGCTTTCTGGAGGAGGGAGAGAGGGTGTCACAGGAGGAGCTGGAACGTTGGCAGGCAGCTTTTGTGGCAAAGTACTTGCCATCTCTGGTCCTTGGTTCTTCAGCTGCTGCAGTCTCGACGGTGGTCTCCTCGCCTGCAGTCTCGACGGTGGTCTCCTCGCCTGCAGTCTCGACGGTGGTCTCCTCGCCTGCAGTCTCGACGGTGGTCTCCTCGCCTGCAGTCTCGACGGTGGTCTCCTCGCCTGCAGTCTCGACGGTGGTCTCCTCGCCTGCAGTCTCGACGGTGGTCTCCTCGCCTGCAGTCTCGACGGCGCCCGACGACGTCTCAGAGGGTCCAGACGACGAGGGTCCGGATGACGTCTCAGAGGAGCCCGACAACGAGGGTCCGGATGACGTCTCAGAGGAGCCCGACAACGAGGGTCCTGACGACGAGGGTCCGGATGACGTCTCAGAGGAGCCCGACAACGAGGGTCCTGACGACGAGGGTCCGGATGACGTCTCAGAGGAGCCCGACAACGAGGGTCCTGACGACGAGGGTCCGGATGACGTCTCAGAGGAGCCCGACAACGAGGGTCCTGACGACGAGGGTCCGGATGACGTCTCAGAGGAGCCCGACAACGAGGGTCCTGACGACGAGGGTCCGGATGACGTCTCAGAGGAGCCCGACAACGAGGGTCCTGACGACGAGGGTCCGGATGACGTCTCAGAGGAGCCCGACAACGAGGGTCCTGACGACGAGGGTCCGGATGACGTCTCAGAGGAGCCCGACAACGTCTCACCGCCCGACAAAGTCTCAGAGGGTCCTTACGACGAGAATCCAGACGAAGAGGGTCCCCACGACGTCTCGGAGGATCCTCACGATGAGGGTCCCGACGAAGAGGGTCCCCATGACGTCTCAGAGGGTCCCTACGACGAGGATCTCGACGAAGAGGGTCCCCACGACGAGGGTCTCGACGAAGTGGACGACGTCTCCGAGGGTGTCGACGAAGCGGACGCCGTCTCCGAGGGTCTCGACGAAGCGGACGCCGTCTCCGAGGGTCTCGACGAAGCAGACGCCGTCTCCGAGGGTCTCGACGAAGCAGACGCCGTCTCCGAGGGTCTCGACGAAGCAGACGCCGTCTCCGAGGGTCTCGACGAAGCAGACGCCGTCTCCGAGGGTCTCGACGAAGCAGACGCCGTCTCCGAGGGTCTCGACGAAGCAGACGCCGTCTCCGAGGGTCTCGACAACGTCTCAGAGGGTCCTACCGTCGCGGACGTCTTATCGCCCGCCTCGGCGCCCGACGACATCTCGGCGCCCAACGACGGGGGTCCTGGCGATGACGATGGCAGAGTTCCGGCCGACGACTGTGTTCCGGCCGACGACTGTGTTCCGGCCTGTTTCTTTATGTTATTTTGTGTTCCCCTCCTGTCATGCTTTGTTTACTGGTTTCTGTGTATCTCATTCAGTCTCTGTCATTTCCCACTCCTCAGTCTGTCTCTCTGTGCTCAGGCCTTCAGCATTAATCATTCACAGCTGGTCCTCATTCTAATCACCCCAGGTGCTCCTCACTGTCTCGTTTGTGTCAGTATATAAACTTTGTGTATTCACTCCTTGAGCACCGGGGCTTTGTCTTTCCACAGTGTGATCTGCTCATCTCCTCTCCTCTCAGTAAGTGTTTTTGTTCCATCAGCATTATTATTTTTGTTAAATAAAT
>JBBPBX010015790.1:16287-31394 GCA_038048925.1 Garcialebias charrua
GTGTTAACATTAACAAGTTAACGCATGCGATTAATCTATACAGATTAATGCATTAATATTACATAATGCAGACTAATCACATTACCTATTTTACCTATAAAGGACTCTACCCTATGACGGTAGAGCTGTCATTTCTAACCTGAATCTGGAGCCTGGTCAGCCGACCCGTATTCAGCCGGGCGCTCCATAATGTATGTGTGTGTGTTTAATGTGCGGCTGTTTTAATGTGGTTTTACAAACCAAACAACACAAATATTAAGAAAGCACAATATAAAATAGTGTTAATCTACTTGTAGAGGAGGACGCAGTAAGCTTCTATGTTGAGAGGATGAAGAAAGAAAGAAGAGTGCAGCAGTTCATCAGACTGTGAAGAGATCGCTGCCGCTGGCGCATTGCGCAGTATTTGCACACGTGGGCTCGGACTTCTATCATAGCAAAAAGTAAACTAAATAAGAATGCACAATATAAAATTGTGTTAAGCTACTTGTTCAGGAGGAGCCGGCAGGTCCGACTGTCCGGTTTAAAGAAAAAGCCACGTTAAGCTCAGATGGACAACCTGTTACCGGCTGCGCACGTCTGCTGACTCGCCAGCTGAAATGGACTTGAGATCTGTCCAGGGTGTACCTGCCTCTGTGAAGACTGGACATGAGCACCAGCGAGCAACGACCCAAAAAGGAAGAAGCAGGTAAAGATAATGGATGGATGGATTTGTTTATCAGGAGCCATGCACGACTCCACACCTGCTGTCAGCTGTGGTGGAGGAAGCATACAAGATCCGAAGCGAGCAGCGCATTCAATTTAAATAACCTCTTTCTATGCAAGAAAGTTCGTGCTCAATATTCCAGGTATCAAATCCGATAATTCTCAATCAGGTCATCTGGACAGTTTCTTTTTTGTGTGTGTGTGTGTGTGTGTGTGTGTGTGCTGGAACTCCTCTGACTGATGAAGCCCTCTGGAGTGAGGGTGAAACGTTTCTACTAAAAAGAAACTGTCCAGATGACCTGATTGAGAATTATCGGAACCTATTTCTATATTTTTCCAAATAATTTTGTTCTAAAAAATATATTTGTTCATATCCTGCCTTTAGAGCTGACTTTTTAGGCTATTTGTTTTGTATGTTAATGTCTATTTGGTGAAACAAGAAATATCATATCTTATCAAACGAAGAAGAAGAAGGGTTACATGTTTTGATCACATAGATGACACTTAATGAGACATTTGAGTTAACATGTATAAATTAATGTTTGAAACAAAATGACTTCTGTAAACCTTGCTGGGTCTGAAAACCTGAAAACTGTTTGATTTGACAAAATAAAACATTGTCTTCAACATTTTATGAAAACCTGTCAGGAGCGGGTTTTGTATTCAGTATAAGCCAAACACAGGAGAGAAAAACAAGAACAGTTTTTATAATTAGCTGCTGAATGGAGGAGTCAGGAGGTGGAGGAAGCTGGCAGGAGTGACCAAAAACATCCATGTCATGAAGGGGCAGAGACGTAAGCAGATGGGGGGCCAGTGGGGGCCACTGATCAAGATTAATCAGATTAATCACAGCCCCAGAGTGTGATTAATCTGATTAAACGTTTTAATCGATGTTTCAAGCCCCGGTACCGACAACATCAAAAATGTGGGTGGGATAAGTGAAACAGTCACACCTGTCTCCACCCTCATCTGCCCCACTCTGGGCCCTTGAGCAAGACCCTTAACCCACACCATCTGTTCCCCCGGGAACCCTAGATATCAGCTCTCTGCTCCACACAGAGGGCTGTGGTAGCTCGGTGGTCTGTGGTTGTGTCAGGAAGGGCATCCGGCGTAAAAACAATTGCCAAGTCTTAGTACGACTTAGTTCGCTGTGGCGACCCCTGACGAAGGGAGAAGCCAAAAGAAGAAGAAGTAAAAAGAGGGATTTAGATAAGATTTTTAAAACCAATTTAGCCTATTTTTAAGTTTAATTGCCAACTCTATACCAACATTTTATTTAAATCTTTATGGTCAAAATAATAATTAAATTTATTGATAAAATACCTTTGTTGTTTTATAACCTCCCATTTTTCAGATATCACAAAGAACAGAAAAACAGCATGAAAATAACCAAAACCAAATGCCCCGCCCCCTGTGTCGGCTTTCTTCCAGGCTGACTGTGGTACTAAAGGCTTTGTGCTGCCCATAGAGAATCTCTACTGCCATTCCAGGGTTATGAAACCTTTTAACATACCTAGGTGTCATCTCAGAAGTATTTCACACCGGCTTGTGTGTGAGGCAATTTAAAGCCTGAGTCCTTTATATTTTACTACATGACCCTTTGGCCTAAAGAATAAGCTGGCAAAACAAAATCACCTTCATAATTAGAGAACAGATGTTCTCAAACAAAAAGCAAGAAACAATGCTTGAAATATGTTTGAAAATGTGCCATCTAAACATACTAAGTGGATGCTCCTCCTCTCTAATCATATTGACTCTTTATGGTAGTTTTATTGTGAGGATGATTTGCATATATAACCCACAGTATAAAGAAAATGCATTGTGGAAAACCTCATAAATACAGATTTAATGCTATTGCGTGAAGAGGGGAACTTAATAAATGTTTCATTCATCTTAATAAACACTGAGTTTTGACTGTTTCACTGTTTCACCTGGCACACTCTGTATACTTCTTAATTTTGATTTATTTGTAAAATTTTCATTCAACCTTTATTTATACAGGTTAGTCTCACTGAGTCACAAGGACTCGTTTACAAGAAAGATCTGTTTTAGTCAAACAACATATAAACTACAGACAACAATAAACAACAAGATGCAATTATAATAAAGCAGTGTTATAAAACAATAAAATCAATGTGCCTTATAAAACATAAAAAATACTAAGAACAAGATTTGCTTTGATTTATCTATTGACCTTATCAAACGTTTAAAACGTCTTAAAGAAAGCAAGGTGGACAGCTTCAGACCTTGAGCAGAGTAAGAAAAGGCCTTTTTGCCAAGTTCAATCCGTACTGAGGGGACACTGCAGGTAATGATGGCCTGAGAGTGCATGCTGTAACTGCACTGATGATGTGACATATAGAAGGAGATATATGAAGGCAGCAGATCAAGGAGGGATTTATAGATGAAAATGAACCATTGTGAGAGCCTACGTGTATATAATGATGACCAACTGACCAATGAGTCCAGGGTGCAGGGATGGCTACGGTAGTTACAACCAGTTATGAATCTTAACGTGGCATGGTAGACAGCATCCAACATCTGCAAGGAGCTGGCATAGGGGCATTCATGTAAATATCACCATGATCAATGGCTGGTAGCAGAGCCGGACCTGCCTATAAGCGAACTAAGCGGCTGCTTAGGGCCCCGTGGCCACTAGGGGGCCCCATGAAGGGCACAAATTCTGTGACATGGATGATGAGGCACTCAAACAGCACTGTGAGCTCCTTGGGAACACACTCAGTGATGGAGAGAAGACTGATGTGGACTGGCAGGAACTAGCTACAGAAATAAAAAATCTTCCAAACCTCCCCACATCAAGCATGACCAGTTTTGATCTTCTCACCTTCATCCACCAAAAGCAGTTAACTGGACTTTATCCAAACCTGTGGGTAGCTTTGAGAATAGCCTGCACATTGCCTGTGACAGTGGCATCAGCCGAGAGAAGTTTTTCAAAGCTAAAACTGATCAAAACATACCTAAGGTCCTCCATGGGACAGGAAAGGCTGAGTGGATTGGCCATCATCAGCATCAACCATGAGGTTGGACGACACATTTCATATGATGACATCATTATTGATTTTGCTTCCAAAAAAGCAAGGAGACCCACTATTTGAAAATAAAAACCAAGAGACATGTTAAAAGGGAAGTGATTAAGCTGCAGTAAAGTTTTCTTTATTCTTTTTGGTATTTTATTTGTTTAATATTTATTTTTGTGTTTTAACAATTTTTTCACATTTTGTGTTTTTTATTTTTTCTAAATATTTTATTATTTGTTTAAAGGGTTTTTGTTGTTTATTTTATTTAGCTTTTTGTAAATACTTGTTTTGTATTGTTAGTGTTAAAAGTCTACAAGTACTTAAGATTAGAAAGTGTATTTTATATTTATTTTCTTACTTTTGATTTTTATATTTCTTTATAGAGAATGTAAATTGTTTTTGTGCAGGTTTTACATTGTTCTTCTTGTTGAGATTTTAATGTGTCCTATTTGTTACTGAAGTTCTGTTTTTAAGGATACTTTTTTAGCATTGAAGTTGTTTTTTGCCTGACATGGCTTGTTACATGTTGTGATTTAAAGATTAAATATAAAAACACACCATAATCTTTTATTGCATTTTTTTATTCTGTGTATGTAAAACTATAGGTTTAGAGCCCCCTTGTGGTCAAATAGAGTTAATACCATTGAACAAGTTCATTTAGACAAAAGCAAAACAAACAAAAAGACTGTACTTATGTAGGATCTTTCTACCTGCAAATGAAAAAACACAATTTGTACCATCAGATGCTCACACAATCATATATTTTTAGTGAGTGTGCTTAGCAGTAAACTACACCATGGTCTTAGAATAAAAGTGTTGTGCAAAAGGTTTATAATTACATACAGCATTTGGTTTTGTGTATCTTTCAATGTCTACAAAGGCAAAGCAAAGTAGGGCCCCCAAAACATATCCTGCTTAGGGCCCCCAAACGTCCAGGTCCGGCCCTGGCTGGTAGTATAGTAGCAGCTACTGTACAAGGTGTTTCTGGCATTCAGGGTTAAGCAAGATCCAGCCATCCAGCCATCCATTATCTTTATCTGCTTCTTCCTTTTTTTGGGTTGCGAGGGTCACCGGTGCCCATGCCCAGTAATAACTGTGCTAGAGGCAGGGTACACCCTGGACAGGTCTCCAGTCCATCACAAGGCCACATAAAGACAAACAACCATTCACTCTCTCACTCACACACTTAGGGACAATTTATACTACCATTTAGCCTAGCATGTATGTTTTTGGTTTGTGGGAGGAAACTGGAGTACCCGGAGAAAACCCATGCATGCATGGAGAGAACATGCAAACTCCACCTAGAAAGGCTCCCGGACCGGGATTTGAACCAGGTTAAACTGCTCGCTGAGAAGCAACAGCTCTACCAACTGCACCACCATGCTGCCCCTTAAGCAAGATGTATTTCTGAAAAAGAAGCCCAGATTTAATTTCAGTTTCTTTATCAAGTTTTCGATATGTGGTTTAAAGGAGAGATGTGCATCAATTAAAATTTCCAAGTATTTGTAAGAATCTACAAACTCAACAGGAACACAATGCATGGATGAGATAGGAGGAAGAGTTGCTGGCACCAACTTTCTGTTTGAAAACAACATCCTTTTGGTTTTGTCAGCATTTAGCACCAGATTGAGATTGAATAAGTCTGACCGAATGATGTAAAATGTAGACTGTAGAAGCTGGAAAACCTTGGCAACTGTGTTAGCTCGGCAATAAACAACAGTGTTGTAAGCATAGAGATGCAAGGATGCGTCAGGAATGTTTTGNTTTTATGAGCATTTAGCACCAGTTTGAGACTAAACAAGTCAGACTGAATGATATCAAATGCAGACGGTAGAAGCTGGAAAACCTTTGCAACCGTGTTAGCTCGACAAGAAACAATGGTATTATCAGCATATAGATGCAGGGATGCGACAGCAATGTTTTGACCTACATTACCTATATAAAATCTGAGTGAGTTCTAAAACTGAGCCTTGTGGCACACCATTAGTGACCGTTAAGTAGCTAAAGCTAAATTCTGTTGTGATTGCTACATTCTTCTGCTTCGTTTATTTTTTATTTTTTTCAACAGTTGAAAATTTATTAGTGTGACCAAAAATTAATTAGGGTTTAGTGCAAAGTATGCTGATGTGTGTTGCAAAAATTAATTCTTGAGATGTGCAGTACGTGAAGAAAAGAGGATTAATAATGTACACATTATTATTCAAATAAACTGAGGTTTTAGATAAAATAAAGACAGATGTACATATTCAACATGTTAAACAAAATAATTAACTTAATGTGGCCACATTTATGTATTAATGATAAAAAAAGATTTTATAAGGTAATTCCTCTATAGTTTTGGTTGATTGCAGGATGCATCTGTGAAGCTAAAGGTTGTAAGCTCAATCATCCACGTAAACTGCTTTTCTTTATAATTTGCATTTTTGTTGGATGTAACTGGGACCCCTGTGTGCATAGTTTTGTTCCACCATATATACCACATTTGGTGTGAATGACAATAAAGACACCTAGACCTTGAAATTAATCACAAAAAAATAGTCATCTGGACAGTTTCTTTTTGGGAGAAACGTTTCACCTTTCATCAAAACAACTTTGTCAGTCTGACGCCTGCCAACAGGATCTGTCTCATAGAGAGCACCTCACTAGCTGTGTTTCCATCCATTTTCATTTCGTATTTTGAGCTACCTCGCAAATATGTAAATACAAATTAATGCAGATCAGAAGTGTTTCCATCTACTGGCTTGAAGCGCTTCTACCAAGCCGCGCACAGCGTCATTACGTCAGACGTCAGCGTCATTACGTCAGACGTCAGCACTGCGCATGTCTACAGTAAACAGGAAGTAGCGGTTGAAAACAGAACCCGGCCACACATCTCGTCAAAATGGAGAGAATATTTCAGGTACGTGTTGCTATCGGGCGAGTTGTATTTATTCTGTCATGCCAACTAGTTTTAGCGATGTTACATGTTGTCCGGAGCGGAAACAGCTGAACGTCACGTGACGTGAATTTTCGCTACGTCAGAAATGAGTCGGAAAATGTGTTTCCATTTGTCGTTTAGCGCATCTCAAATCCCAAAAACCACCTCAAGCGAGCGTATAAACTTTTTAGCGTAATTCAGGAAGTAACCTCGCAATTTGCCGTTTCCATTAAGCTTTTCTGCTGCGCTATTTCAAATTGCGCAGCTAGAAACCTTGATGGAAACACGGCTACTGATGTGTTTCAAGTTCAAGTAGGTTCATTGTCATTTGACCACATGTGGTACATGAGGTGGAATTAAATTATGTACACAGCATTCCAGTTACATCCAACAATAGACAAAATATGAAGTGTAAAAAAAACTGTAAGTAAAGATCGAAAATATACACTAAGATATACGCTAAATGAATGTCAGACGTACGCTAAAAGATCTAAGATATACACTAAACACTAATAATGCAGAACAACACGGCCTAACAACAGGTGAAAAAATCGGGGTCTTTGTGAGCAGATGGGTACAAATGAATATGAATGAGTACAGCAGCATGAAATAATCAGCAGCATGAAATAATCAGCAGCATGGATAATCAGCAGCATGGATAATCAGCAGCACATGTCACCAATCAAAGTGGCATGACAGTGATTTTTTTACACAGTGATTATCCTGGTTAGATAGTCACGAGTCTAACAGCCTCAGGGTAGAAGCTGTTCCTCAGTCTAGTGGTTCTACATTTAATGCTCCTCAACCTCCGTCCTGAGGGGAGTGGAGCAAAAAGTGAGTGTGCTGGGTGAGTGAGGTCCTTCATGATGCAGGTGGCCCTCTTTCTGCATCTGGAGGTGTAGTTGTCTGTGATGGTGGGGAGACTGACTCCAACATCTTCTGTGCAGCCTTCACCACTCTCTGCAGAGCTTTTCTTTCTGCAGCTGTGCATCAAACAAGGTTGGTTTATTGTTTTCCACGCATTACAAAAACATCAGCTACCAAAATGGCAAGCCTTCCATCACTCTCTGCTCCATTCAGCAGTCCACCCATATGAATATATCCAGTCAGATGCCGCCTTCAATTCAAATTGGCCAGTCACCTCAGCCTTCCAAAATGGGAAAACAACAAATGTTATTCTCACATAAATAATCTAAACATTAACAATTATTTATTTGTAAGGAAATATTGAGCAAATGTTATTCACAATTTACAAGTCAGTTTATTCTTTTAATTACTTTGACTTTCTTCCAAATCTCAATCAATCAAACTCCTGATCTCATCAGCTCACTTTCTATAAAAGAGCTGGATTTGAGGCGGGCCTCCTCTTTTGCTGGAACACAAGATGGCTGCCACAGAGGACATACCTACATAGTAACAAACAAACATTTCAGTAGTACTTTGGCACCCAAGAGAATGTTGCTGATTGATGGATGAGCCATGGATTGTTTATTTTAAATAAATTACTTTAAATGTTTTTGCACCTGCGTGCTGACCACAAGTGCAGGGGGAAGCTCCCTCCTGCAGCTGATCAGCTGATCTCTGCTCTAGTTTACTGTACTTGAAGTTGAACTTGGACTACTGTATCCCTTTTTTTCACTTATCGTGGTGGTGGTTCAGGTTATGGAACACCCGCCATAAACGAGGTATTATCCGGTGAATTGAATGGTTGATTGTTTTCCACATTAATGTGTTAGTTTGGTGGATAAATGTTAGGTTAGCTTTGACCCATTAAGAACAAACTTCATTATTCTTCTTTCTAACTAAAGAGAATATATATGGTCCGTTCAAGAAGAAGGACAGAGTGACTGATGTTGTGATTGTTGGCATAGGGGAGTACTGCGTTACTAATGACCATGGTTGTCAGGAGTTAGAAGGAGAGATATAATTCTCCAGTTTTAGCTTCTCGTGTAACATGGACACATATCGACCAAGAGCATCATTTAGTTTTGTTGCAAAACATTATATCAGTGGAAGAATGTAATGCGTGCTGTCCTCACACATTTAAACACAACTCACAATCTGTCTTCTTTTGCTGTTTTTTACAGCAAGATCTTCTAAATCAAAGTAGCTCCACAGTATATTTTATATTTATATTATTCTATTATTTGTTTTTCTGCAGCTATGAGATGGTCTATCATGTTTGATTGCAGCACACCTCAAGCCCCAGTATGACACAGCTTGATTGGATGTGTCAGGATGCAGCTGTGCAATAGAAGAGCTTGCCATGCTAGCACAATGCTAATGGTATGATGGGGTTACAGCTTGGTGTGAGGCCAACCAACCCCCATTTGAGGCCGGGCAGCTGTGGCTGAATGGTTAAATCAGTCATCCTCCAATGGGAGAGTTGGGGGTTCAATTCCACCAACAGTCACATGCTGAAGTGTCCCTGGGCAAGACACTGAACCCCTTATTGCCTTTGATGTTTGTCCCATTGGTAGAGTTTCATTCGGGCCTAAAAAAATCTGACCCAGGCCGAACCGAACCCATATCATTTTTTCCGAACCCAACCTGAAACCGACCAATTAACTGGGATTGACCCAAACCAGAAAAAGAAAAACTTTTTTCTAAATTAAGCTTTTACTGCTTTGGTAAGCAAATCAGTTTGACATGATTTAAAAACATATTTCAAAGAAAGAAATATATAAGATTTCTTGTTTATTAACGATAGTCAGCAGATTATTATAGTTATTGTAATATTATAGTTTTCTGTGCTCATCCGCTCCCGCAGCGGCTGGGTCCAGTTAAGCTGCAGGTGGGTCGTTGGCAGTCATCCATCTGAACTTTTTTGTACCTTTTCCAACTGTCCAGACTCGGTCGCGTGTCCACTGACACGGCGGCTGGTAAGCTTCAGGTGGGTCACTGGCAGTCTGGACTTTTTCTATGTCTTTCAAACGGCTGTCAGCGGCTGGTGATCAGCTCTACCAATCAGTGTATGAATGTGATCTAAAGCACTGATTAGTCTTGGCTTATGGTTCTGATCATGACCAAGAAAAAAAAAAGCAGGAATACAGTTGTATGATGTGAGTAAGCAGGATACAGTACATTTACCCAGGGACTCTTAATAAGTTTGTCTCAATTTTGAATACAGGTACTGTATTTAGAAATGATCCTATCCAATGGGCTTCAATGTAAAAACTGTAACTCTAATTTTACAAAACTTTTGATTTAGACAGAGCAACATAGAATAGAATATATCTTTATTTGGCAAATTTGCACCGAGGTACAAAGTTCTGCAATTAGCGCACGCACCATCCGAAGAGGGACGCACGCACGGAAAGTCGCAGCAGTATGAAACCGCGCCACCAACAATCAGATATGGAAAAAGGAACAAACAAACACTCGGGTAATCATGGTAATCAAAAAAGAATCTATCACAAATTGTCTTAGGACACTCTATGATAAAGTCCAAAAAACTCTACCAGCTTTAGCACGAAGAGACAGGACATGTTGCAGTTTGATGACAAGCAAGGAGATTAAAGTCCGTGAGTAACATTCAGATAAGCACAGTCAGCAGATGTCTCAGCTCGGCGCCATCCAAACGCACACACAGAGATCTCTGGGGAGGGGGGCAGCGAGTTTTCTCAGCTTTCGACTCCAGGAGAAGATTTTTAGACAGCCTTCTTTCAAGGTCGCTCAGAGTCCAGATTAGATAGTTGCTTTGTTTATTTTCAGCTCAGGCCACAGTGTACTTTTTGACTGCAGCCTTCCAAGTCCAGGTGCTGTTCAGGTCCAAAATCGCCGAATCATGTGAGGTTCCGATCTACGAACCCCCTCCCCCCCCATCTGTGCCCTGATTGAGGCCGGACGGCTGTAAACGAGTCCCAAAACGCACCGCTGGTCCGCGGCTCTCCACCGCTGCTCCCATCGTGCGGTTCAGTTCGTACAACAGCTGGGACGTTGAGCTCATAGCCCGGATCAGAGAATCTTGCTGATCGGGAAGTCTCGCCAGCGCGCTGATAGCCGCAGCAGTCTTCCTCAGCTTCCAGTAGCAGACAGCTCCGCCAACTCCAAAAAACAGAGTAGCTGCCACCAATATCCAAATAATCCACAAATCTTCCACGTCTTCGACAGACAGAACGGTCAGACACATTGGCTTCCACTCGCTCCACGAGTCCATAATGTATCCCACAGCGTGCGTGTCGGAGGGGCAAGCCGCTTCTCCTGGCCCGGTTCGCTTCGTGGAAAAAAAATTATCTATAGAGGAAACAGCCCAATTAATTAAATCCATCTCAAATTGGTTCGAGTGAGCGCTGAAGAGTTACAGACGAGACAAAAAGCAAGCAGGGAGAAGGAAAACTTAGGGAGGGGAGGAGCAAAAAGAAATGTGACTTGCTTTGCCGAGAGCGGAAGTAGGAAACATTTTCATTTTTATAAATTCAAGTGGACAAAATATTCTCAGTTGAGAACATTGCTACTTTTTCATTTGCCATCAGAAAAAGTAAAGTTCAAACAGCGGTATTTCACAAGTTTCAAATGGGTAATTTTCTGTAAGTATTCATAATGTTTGTTGTGTTCTCCCTTACACAGACGCATGAATGAAAGAAAAGGCTGAAAAACCTGCAAGAGCACATTTTCTGGACTGAGACTCTTGAAGTGGAGGGCTATGAATTCCAAGTTGTTCTACTGATACAACGTGACCATCTTTTTGCACAATAATTGCAATTTTAGCAAAGCAGAATGCATGTCGCGCATTGGTTCAAAGTAGAAATATTCACAAAGTGTGAAATTAAAATACATCTTGTCACGAGTATATCGCAATCTCTGCTGCTTTCTTTCTTCTTTTCTCTGCCAAGCACGGCACACAGTCAGGAGGCAGTTGTCATGGTGATTAATGCAAATGCACTCTGTTAACCTGTACAAGAGAGGACTTTTCAAAGCATCCCAGACCTTGGCTTCAACTAATAAGTGTCTCTGCTCGCTGCCTTCAGTACACAATGGCAGTGGAAATTGAAAATCATACCAGCTTTTATGAAGCTTGACATCTCGTTTAGCTGTTGTAAATGAAATCCTTGAACCTCAGATTGTGGATTGGCGGAGTGGTTTAACGAAAACACTTTGTAAGCACTGTCAAAACTGTGGGCTTCCAATGCGAGAAGTGACAACGCAGTTATTTTAGTGGAGGCGTTGATGCTTACATGAAGAAACACAGCAGTGCGTTGTTAAGAACGACAGCCACAAGAGTGCCACACCAACTGGAGTCATTAGTGTATGTAAACCAGCAACATGTTGCATGTATAGTTCTAAAAGCAATGTGACCTACCAAGAATGCTGTAATGAGAGAGGCAAAGGGCAGAGTCGAAAACATCATTACACCAGGGAACATTAAATTGGAATGTGTGCTCGCCTGTCCTCACTTCTTCTTGACCACTCGACCCATGGCTACAGTGGCTAACAGTGTATTTTGGTCCATCCCTCTGAGTACACTGCTGCTGTCTGCTGGACTGACACAAGCCAGAGACTTAGTAGCTGAATCTAATTACCGAGACAATTATGACTGTGACCCCAGTTTGACCCGGATTTGTATTCAAATGGACTCATTTACCTTGTGTCCTGGAGATGCATCTGCTGAGGACTGAACCCAGAGGCTCATCTGCCGCTCTGTACTCTGTCTCTCAATTAGAGTGGTCGCAATCGTGATGGCACAGATGATGCACAGTTTCTATTGATGCTTATTTATCAGATGAGTGGTTCGTGGCTTTCCTTTTTTCTCATTAGTTCAAACTGATTCATATAATCTACTTCCAAGTTCCCTATCGGACCTGAGTGATAATTCAATATGATAATTTATTTGTTGTCAGGAGGATGATCTTGTGATGCTATTATCTTATTGAATTCAAATCCTTGTAAAACCATTTATACTGCTGGGAGTGCTCGGTGGTTCTGGTGTTTTGTAAGCTGGGGCATGTAGATGTAAGAAAGGGCATTTTTAGTTTAAGTTTCTGAAATGGACATTTGAAATTAGGCTTTAAACAAACATTTGTGCAAAAACAGAAGCTGTACTGAAAAAACTCTTATATCTTAAATGGCAGAAACCTCTGACTGCTACATGTGATTTTCTTATTTTTTATTATACATTTCCAGTGTTGGGTGTAACGCATTACTTAGTAACGCGTTACAGTAATTACATTACATTTTTCAGTAACGTAGTAGTGTAACGCACTACTTTGAAAATGCCTGTAATATATTACAGTTACTTACAAAACCTTACATTCGTTACTTGCGTTACAATCAGGACCTTTCGGAGAATAGTTTTTTTTTATTTTACCTTTCGGACGAGGACGACGGAGCAGACGCATGACTGTCACGGGCATAAATATCTTCTATATATATGTCTATGGTCACGGGGGTAAAACAAAGATGTACGCGATGACGTCGGAACGTCATACGTCAACGTGCATGGACATATAAAGGTGCATAGACATACATTGGAGGGAATGAACAACAACATGGCGGAGGTGGAGGAGAATGCGGCAATGTCATTTTATGGATGGAAGTATTCAAATCTTTACAAGCATTTACAAAGACAACACGCTAATGCTAAGCTAGTTGCTAAAGAGCCGCAGAGGGATGGTGCAAGTTTGATGCCGCCACCGTGTAAGCAGACTCGGCTTGAATTTCACCGCCAGGCATCCACTACAAAGGCTGAGGTAAACAAACTTGTAGCAGCGTACGTAGTGAACAAAGTGTTGCCAATTTCAACAGTTGAGTCCCTGTATTTCCGAAGAATTCTGAGCAAAATACTGTACAGACAACAGGAGGTGAACTGGTACCGTCAGACAGAAAAACGTTTTCAAAGTACCTGGACCAGTGTTATGTCAAGATGGAAAATGAACTGAAAAAAAAGTTTCAGGGCTTGGAGTACGTGTCAACTACTGCGGATATTTGGACCTGTCATAACAAAAGTTTTTTGGGCATGACAGCACATTGGATCAACCCAGCCAACTTTAAAAGAGAAAAGGTGCGTGTAAAATAATTAGTTAATTTAGCATGTTTAACTCTTTTATGCTGTATCTTATATGTTTTTATATGCATTTACAGGCCATCAAAACAAGATTCGGTCCAGTGTTGGAGAGCCCTAATGCTTTGCTCGCTGCAGCAGTCACACTCCCGAAGTTCAAAGTGAGGTGGCTGAAAGAAGAGCAGCGGAGAGATGCCTTAAAGACACTGCTAACCAGTGAGTGCCGGTCATTACCTCAGCGTTGTCGCCAAACACATGATGAAGAAGACCTTTGTGCGCCACAGACCTCTACCTCCTTGAAAAAAGGTGAACTTGACTTTTTCAACTTTGAGGAAGAAGATGCAGCACCTCCTGACTGTGAGAGTGAAGTATTTGATTACAGTACCTAAAGTCAGGTTCAGAGATTGAAATCTTAAATAACTTTCCTAACATAAAGTCTTTATCAGTCAAATTATATAACGTTTACATATGCATTGTGCTTGTTATGTAAATAAATAAATGCCACATTTCTGTCATCTGTGTATGTTTCCCATACAAGACGAAATTTGTCTCTGCATTTAACCCAACCACCACCAGGTGGTGCAGTGAGCAGCCATAGAAAGCGCCCGGGGAGCTAGGGAAATAGGTGTGCACTCTGTTGTTCACTTCACTGTAAACCACAGCCGCAGCTGAAAAGTTCGCAGAAGTCCTGCAGCAATGGCGAGTCTGGAGGGAAAATTGGCGTTTTCAAAGTGGAAATACAGAAACTACTTTACTCTCCTTGAGGTAAAAGGCAAGAACGTGCATGTGAAGTGTACATTATGTCCCGGAGGAGCGAAGTGTTTGTCTACGTCCGTCGTAATCAGATCTGATGAAGCATCTCTCACAACTGCTCAGGTAATTCAGATTTTCAGTACTGTTTTAAAAGTACTTCATATTGTTAAAACGGTTCTTTTGTTTTTAAGAAAATACTTGAAGAACCAGTTGTGTGGGGGTTTTCTTTTATTTTACACTACAAAGCACTTATTTTAACTATTTACTTTTATTTCTAAGAAAACACTTGAACAGTACAGTGTGTACATAGAGCTGAAAACTCAATTGTTATATTATTTTGTTAACCTGTATTTTGTAATGAAGAAAAAACTTGAAGTATAGTATGTCAACCAGTCATGTTCTGTTGAGGTGCTGTAAGCATTTCTACTTTAAATTCGTAGATACAGTATATCTAAACCAACCAAACAAACAATAGTTACTTTCCCTGGTAACTAATTACTTTTATAGGTGAGTAATTCAGTTACTAACTCAGTTACTTTTTGGGAGAAGTAACTAGTAACTATAATTAATTACTTTTTAAAGTAACGTTCCCAACACTGCAAATATGTATGTGTACATATACATATGTATATATACATGAATACGCACATACACACATTTATGTGTATATATATACATGTATATGTATATATATATA
>JBBPBX010015790.1:38285-48971 GCA_038048925.1 Garcialebias charrua
GACATGATCACAGACAACATCCATCCCATCCACATCCATCCACCCACCCATCCATCCATCATCTGACACCAAACCCACTCTGTTTTTGACATTGTTTTGTTTTTTCTATTTTAAATTTATTAATAAAAACATAAATTCAGAAATATTTGAACAATTAAAACATGTTTATTTTTCCAGGTGTATCTGTACAAATTGCCAATGACCAGAGGTGATTGAAGAAATTTGTCGAAAGGTGAAGATTTCAGATGCGTTACCCAGTATAGCTTTCAGACAGGCTGTCTGGATGTTGTTCTAAAAATAACAAACAACAATAAAAAAAACTTATGATTGTACAGTATTATGACGTGATTTTGTCTGTAGTAGTAAAAGTATTTTGTGATAATAAATTTTCTAATACATTTGATTTCATTTCATTATTTAAACAAAAAAAATTTAAGCAAAGAAAAAAAGTACAAGGTCTGCCCTGCCCTTGGAAACCGCACCCCCCATCTCAACACAAACGTGGGGGAGGCTGTGTACAGGTTGCACTGACGCTGTATTCCCAGCCAGATAAAAGATGAGATGTTGGTCCTTCTGGATCGACTGAGGAAGTTTAAACTGGAAAGTGCTGAAATGGAAGAACAAGACCAAAGTAAGACCAAAAGTAAGTGATAGGGATTGAAATGAGCTTTATAATAATTGGAAAGGATGGATGGATGCATGGGTGGGTGGGTGTCAGATGATGGATGGGTGGGTGGATGGATGTTGGATGGATGGATGGATGCATGGGTGGGTGTCAGATGATGGATGGGTGGGTGGATGGATGGATGTTGTCTGGGATCATGTCACCTCAGCAGCAGCGTTTTTCCCATCGCTTCCAGCGTGCTCTGGCTGCATGCGTCCACTCTTCAGACTGGTCATATAGTTCATCAGCACCGCGATCGAGGACACGTTCCTGCAGGAACCACAAAGAAAAGAAGGTCAAAACTTCACATCAGCTGAGCAGGATGTAGGATGGTTGCTCAAAGTAGCAGAAATTACCACAAAAAACTTGATAACATTATCTAAATATGCACACAAAAAAACTGGCAGAAAAGGTAGAACAAGCTTAAATTAGCAAATATTTATATGATTAAACTTATAATAGGGTGAATATCAAATATTGTTTTATTTTGATTATTACAGCTGAAACCACTGATGATCAGCTATGAAAATGTAGTGGTTATTTAGACAGAATTTGGGTGAAATTTTGCACATAACGTTAGAATAAACAGAGAAAATAAAACAGATGCTTCAAAGGGACTCATCTTTTTTAAACTATAAGTAATGTTGAATAATTATTAGATGGATACATTAATTAAAGCAGTACCAATCAGTACTCTGTGGACAACGTGAACGGGTTCCATCACGTCCTCCTCGGTCCTCACAAGTCAAGTAAAGTCACCTGCTTCCTCGTTGGTAAGGCTTCAATAAATACGGCTGCAGACATAAATTAGAACCTGCTGTTTATTGTTTAACCCCCTGAAATAACTTTGGCTTCCCAAACTGACTAAAAATCGCTCTATTCTTCACTCAGTTTGCTAAATTCGTCCGGTTCTGTATCGGCCGCCATGTTGTTTACAAGGTGCGCACTGAGCAGAGTCTCTTCTCCTTACGTCACGTGACGTAAATGCGGAAGTTCTCGGATTTCTGTGGGCGTGTCCCAGCGAGAAAATTACCATAACTTGTAATGAAATTTTAATATATTTACAATTTATTTTACAAAAACGAACATAGTTCAATGATAATATATATATATATATATATATATANTTGCTCAGATAGAAAGGAGCTATACAAGTACAGTCCATTTACCATTTACTGTGGTCTCATTGTCCTGAGGCTGCAGGTTTGAGCGCAGGTTGAGTCCTGAAGGGCATCCGGTGTAAAACGGTTGACAAATCTTTCATGTGAGTTTCCTCAGGCGACACCTGCAGAAGGAAGCAGCCGAAAGAAAAACTAACCCGCAGTCTTCTGACTTTTTATCTCTTGTATCTCATCTGTCAGGAAATTAAGCTAATATAAAGTTCATTCAACCTTTATCAAAAGTCAAAGTCAACTTTATTGTCAAAACTGCAATATGTACAGGACATACACAGGATTGAAATTGCATTTCTCTCAGTCCCTCGGTGCAACAGTAACCATTTAAACACTAAAACATTTAATAAACATAAGCATAAAAGGAAATAATAAAAGTGTAATACTGTCCTGAGTTTTTGCATAGTAGTAGTATGAAAGTATGAAAAGTTACACTAACACTAAAACACTAAACATTTAATAAACATAAGCATAAAATAACAAAAGTGTAATACTGTCCTGAGTTTTTTGCATAGTAGATAAGTCTAAATAAAGTGAAAGGAGCGAGCAGAGCCGAAGAGTTTCTTCGGATCTGTTCGTCAGACTTCACCAAGGCTACGCATCATTTCCGCTCACGTTTGCAGATGTTATGAACGTGGGTTTTGTGGAGGTGTGCTTATTTCTGTTGATGACTTTCTAGAAGTTTGCTGCTGTGTGATGTGACGAGCGTGAGGTTGCGGCCCTCTCTTCTGCTGCGATGCTCGACTGGAAAAACAAAAGCAGCTTTGGTGGACTCGCAGGCTGACTGAGTCAGCGGTGCAGCAGGAGAATCGGCTCCGCAAGCGGAACGAAACAGAACCGGTGGCACGACAAAGAGCGAAGAAAACAAGGAAGTGTTTGTGTGGAGGAATGTTGTACAAACAGATACCAGCTCAGAAACAAATGTAGGAAGTGCCACTCAACCAAAGACTAGAACAGGGGCTGAAAAAATGTAATAAACCAAGACAAAATTAATTAATTAAGGCGGTAATTTCCCCATCTGGTCTAATTATAGAGAGAGCATGAAGAAGGCCTGTGATGGGACCAATCATTATGGAGCATAAATGACTGAATTGATCAGTTTTATGTTAAATTATTGTTAGAAATGTAAATTATTCAGCTGGCCAGTCGTCCGCTTTAAGATCAACATCTGTGTTTAGTTATTTAGCTCATTATGGAGCATAAATTACTGAATTGATCATCCATCCATCCATCCATTTCCGTCCGCTTATCCGGGGTCGGGTCGCGGGGGTAGCAGCCTAAGTAGGGAGGCCCAGACTTCCCTCTCCCCAGCCACTTGGAGCAGCTCCTCTGGGGGAATCCCAAGGCGTTCCCAGGCCAGCCGAGAAACATAGTCCCTCCAGCGTATCCTGGGTCTTCCTCTGGGTCTCCTCCCGGTGGGACATGCCCGGAACACCTCACCAGGGAGGCGTCCAGGAGGCATCCTAACCAGATGCCCGAGCCACCTCAACTGGCTCCTCTCGATGTGGAGAAGCAGCGGCTCTACTCCGAGTCCCTCCCGGATGACTGAGCTTCTCACCCTATCTCTAAGGGAGAGTCCAGACACCCTGCGGAGAAAACTCATTTCAGCCGCTTGTATCCGAGATCTCGTTCTTTCGGTCACAACCCAAAGCTCATGACCATAGATGAGGGTGGGAACGTAGATCGATCGGTAAATTGAGAGCTTTGCCTTTCGACTCAGCTCTCTCTTCACCACGACAGACCGGTACAGCGCCCGCTTCACTGCGGATGCTGCACCTATCCGCCTATCGATCTCACGCTCCAGTTTTCCCTCATTCGTGAACAAGACCCCGAGATACTTAAACTCCTCCACTTGGGGCAGGACCTCCTCCCCGACCCGGAGAGGGCATGCTACCCTTTTCCGGCTCAAGACCATGGCCTCGGATTTGGAGGAACTGATCCTCATCCCGGCCGTACAGGGACCTGACAGCCCATATCAATGCTTTTCCAAGTCCACAAAGCACATGTAGACTGGTTGGGCAAACTCCCACGCACCCTCCAGGACCCTGTTGAGGGTGTAGAGCTGGTCCAGTGTTCCACGACCAGCACAAAAACCACACTGCTCCTCCTGAATCCGAGGTTCGACTATCCGACGGACCCTCCTCTCCAGAACCCCTGAATAGACCTTACCAGGGAGGCTTAAGAGTGTGATCCCCCTATAGTTGGAACACACCCTACGGTCCCCCTTTTTGAATAGGGGAACCACCACCCCAGTCTGCCAATCCAAGGGAACTGCCCCCGATGTCCACGCGATATTGCAGAGTCGCGTAAGCCAACACAACCCCACAACATCCAGAGCCCTAAGGAACTCCGGGCGAATCTCATCCACCCCTGGAGCCCTGCCACCGCGGAGCTTTTTAACCACCTCGGTGACCTCAGCACCAGAGATTGGAGAGCCCGACCCAAAGTCCCCAGGCTCTGCTTCCTCAGTGGAAGACGTGCCAGTAGGATTGAGGAGGTCTTCGAAGTATTCCGCCCACCGACTCACAACATCCCGAGTTGAGGTCAACAGCACGCCATCCCCACCATAAATGGTGTTGGTCGCGTACCGCTTCCCCCCCCTGAGACGCCGGATGGTGGACCAGAATCGCCTCGAAGCCGTACGGAAGTCATTCTCCATGGCCTCTCCGAACTCCTCCCACGCCCGAGTTTTTGCCTCAGCAACCACCCGAGCCGCATGCCGCTTGGACTGTCGGTACCTATCTGCTGCTTCCGGGGTCCCACAGGCCAAAAAGGCCCAATAGGACTCCTTCTTCAGCCTGACAGCATCCCTCACCGCCGGTGTCCACCACCGGGTTCGAGGGTTGCCACCACGACAGGCACCAACAACCTTGCGGCCACAACTCTGATAAGCTGCCTCGACAATAGAGGCGCGGAACATGGCCCACTCGGACTCAATGTCCCCCGCCTCCCTCGGAACGTGTTCAAAGCTCTCCCGGAGGTGGGAGTTAAAGCTCCGCCTTACGGGAGACTCTGCCAGACGTTCCCAGCAGACCCTCACAATACGTTTGGGTCTGCCAGGTCTGACCGGCATCCTCCCCCACCATCGGAGCAAACTCACCACCAGGTAGTGGTCAGTGGACAGCTCCGCTCCTCTCTTCACCCGAGTGTCCAGGAATTGATCAGTTTTATGTTAACTTATTGTTAGAAATGTAAATTATTCAGCCGGTCAGTCGTCCGCTTTAAGATCAACATCTATGTGTTAGTTATTTAGCTGTTTTACAAACCTAAATGGTAAAAAGTTGACAAGATGCACTTTACTTTTCCTTTTTATATTAACTTTGTTATGTGTAGTTTTTATTGCAAGGCAAAAGCATGATGGCTGACACATACACTTCAGTATTTGGTGAATTTCAACTTAAACAAGGTTCAAATACCGTATTTTCCAGCGTATAAGTAGCAGGTTTTTTTGCATAGATGTTTACATTATGTTTTTATATTTATGTTCACTTTTATCTAGAACGTTTAACCATTATACAGGTAGTCCCCGACTTACGAGCGAGTTCCGTTACAACGAGTTGCTCGTAACATGGAAATCTCGTAATTCGGAACGGCCGCCACGTGTCTCGTAAGTCCGGAATTTCGCTCGTAAGTTGGAACGGTTTTGCTAGCGCGACTACAAACACTCGTTTTTCATCGAAAAACTGCTTACGAGTGCATAAAAATGATCGGAAACGTGTGTCCACATGTTTAGCTAACGAACTGTGGTGAAAAAACACAGAAAAACTCTGTATTTTTTGCGTTTTTTCCAAAAATTCGCCAGCTCGTAAGTCCGGAACCTCGTAGGTCAGAGCGCTCGTAAGTCGGGGACTACCTGTAGTCTGCGCTCTCAGTACATCATTTTGATACAGGTCCCAAAGCTCAGAACTGAACTGGGTAAAACGGCTTTTAAATATTTCGCCCCTGCCACTTGGAATATTCTGCAGAAGGATTTAAAGTTATCATCTCTTGTTACGTTGGTACAATTTAAATCAATTCTAAAGGAACGAGAGGTCAGATCACTTGGCTCCTGTAACTTCCCTAATGTGTAATTACAGTATGTGGTTAATCTTGGATGGATATGTATTTTGTGTATTTGGTTTAGTATTTTGGATTTGCTGTATGTTTTATGCTGCTGTCTTGGCCAGGTCACTCTTGGAAAAGAGGTTTTTAATCTCAGAGTTACTTTCCCTGGTTAAATAAAGGATGCATACATACATGCATGCATACATACATACATACATACATACATACATACATACATACATACATGCATGCATGCATGCATGCATGCATGCATGCATGCATGCATGCATGCATGCATGCATGCATACATACATGCATACATGCATACATGCATACATACATACATGCATGCATGCTTGTAATACATACATACATGCATGCTCGTAATTCAATTTTTTACATACATACATACATACATGCTCGTAATTCAATTTTTTACATACATACATACATACATACATACATGCTCGTAATTCAATTTTTTACTAACTCTTTAATTATTCATTCATACTACTGACATGAACCAGAGCAAACATTACCATATGCAGCCATTACAGGCGCAAGAGGGCCCTCTAGGCTTTTGTTTAAGGAAAAAGTTAGACTGAGACACACCATTGCTATAATGTCAAGCAAGCAAATAATTGTTTTTAATTGTTAATCTTGTTAGATTTCGAAGAACTGCAACAGCGAGTCCTCTCGTGAGCGCTCCCACGGCCACCAATCAATTTTTGGCACAACACCGGCCCACGTTTCCCGGGGTCAGCAGTGACGCATACCGTACTTTCCGGCTTAAAAATCGCTCCGCCCTACATGTCGCATTAGTCCAATTAGAAGAAGAAAAAAAAGTCCAATAAAGTGGAAAAATCCATAAACGTGTCGCACCTCCGTATACGTCGCATCTATTATGCGTCACCGCTGTCGCGTCGTGTATGTTACGCGTCACCGCTGACAACCCGGAAATGTGGGCCGGTGTTTTGCCAAAAATGGATTGGCTGCGAATGGCGGCCACAGGAGCGTGCACGGTAGGACTTTAACAAGATTAACACTTAAAAACAATTGTTTGTTTGCTGAAATTATAGTGTTTCTGAGCTGAACTTTTCCTTAATAAATGCACGTAATGGTCAAATCAGCTGGATTTAAATTGTTTCGCGTTGACAGTCTTCTAAACGTGCATGCGCGCAGCGAAAATAAATTATAAATAAATTGAATTTTAGCTCAAACATCTCCTAGAGCTAATTAGTTGTAAATGTCCATCCAGGGATTACTTTCTGTAAGTTTCATCAAAATCTGTCCTGTGGTTCTTGAGAAATTTTGCAAACAGTCAAACACTGAGGTAACATTAGTTCAGACCTCCAGAGAGCAGGAGGCCGCGCTGCGACAAAGTGAGTCCGACCAGATGAGTCTGCTGTCGGACACATGAACTGGGAACGGTCGGTGGACCCTAGCGGCCGAAAGTGGTACTGCTCCATTTTTTTCGTCAGAATGAATGGAAACGGTCATATCTCAGCCAAAAATTGGTCTAAAAATATGGGGAAAAAATCCATAAATATGTCGCTTCGCCGTATAAGTTGTACAACATGAAAATTAGTTTTAAAAAAAACTGTAACTTATAGGCCGGAAAATACAGTAAAAAAATATGACGGGTCAACGGTGATGCATACCATAATAAACATGACTTATGCTCCGAAACGACTTGTACACTGGAAAGTACTGTATATTGATAGTCAATTTCTTTCAGAAATTAGCTATTTTCTGATTTTCCAATACCGATGATTAAAGCTTTTTCATGCAGTGCACTTGCTGCCCTCAGAAACAAACATCTGGACACTTAAGGTGCTCTGATGTTTTTTTGTTTTTTTTTCCTGAAGTTGTCTTGTGTCTTGGTGCGTCCTGCAGGTCTCTTCATGGACTGGCGCTGGCTGGCGATCTGCTGCTCCATCCCTCCGACGCTGCTCATGGTCTCCATGTGCTTCATGCCCGAAACGCCCCGGTACCTGCTGTCAAAGGGGAAACGACGGGAGGCCGAGAACGTGCTGCACTACCTGCGAGGGCCGGACGCTCCCGTGGAGTGGGAGTGCGCTCGCATCGAGGACGCCTTCGACGAGCAGGTGAGCGAATCAGTGATCGTCAGATATCTGAGCATGGTTCTGAGGAGAACGTTCCCCCAGCTCAGACAGTCAGAAGGTGTTTCACTCCCTGCACGTTTAAAAGTCTGCTCTGTTTCCTCTCAGGGCTCGAGCTTCAACCTGTCAGACCTGAAGGACCCCGGCATCTACAAGCCTCTGCTGATCGGCGTCATGCTGATGGTCTTTCAGCAGATGACCGGGATCAACGCTATCATGTTCTACGCCGAAAACATCTTCCGACAGGCACACTTTGAGGTAACGCAAACTTCCAGCTTTTCACTTCCTGTTTCAAATGCATGTGTGGGCACTGTTCAAGATGGCCATGGCTGATAAATTTAAGCAGACACATAATTGGCTATAACACTTACTTTTACAGAAACTGAGCTAATATTTGGTGTTGTAGTAGCTGAGAGTCATCCTCCAGTTTCTATGAGATTGTCCGTAACCTTTAATTCATATTTTGTCATGAATGGCAGCGGTTGATACTTCTTCAAGAAATGCTACTTTCATTTAATCTGTTTTGGTGCTAAACATCTGAATCCCATCCTCTATGTAAACGATAAATAAAGTACATAAAGCAACTAGAAGTATAACTCAGTGTACCATTTAACCTGTGATGCACAACATGTTGTGTATATTGTTTGTCGTTATTGTAACAGCAGAAGAATGTTGTTTTTCCAGAACAGTGGCCTGGCTTCAGTGATCGTCGCTCTCATTCAGGTGGTTTTCACCGCCATCGCCGCTCTGATCATGGACAAGGCCGGCAGGAAAATCCTTCTCGTCATCTCAGGTACCTTTGTTCCTTAAACGCACCGCTCCGCAGAACCAGATCAGAAGAAAAGAAACGTGAACAAACATTTACTCTCTCTGCTGGTGAAGATTCTCAGTTACAGATTCTCAGATTCTCATTTACTCTCTCTGTCATTTTAGTGTCGTCTGAACCCATGAACTTTGTTTTTGTCTCGTCTGTTTCATATTTTAGTTAATCTCTACCCGTTCTTCTGTTTGGGTCTAAAACAGCTGGAATGGTGAAGTTTTTGCTAATTTTTACAAAACACCCATCGTTTAACGGTATCATGGTACAGTCTCTTGACTCCAACGGACGTAAAATGTGCCGTACTCTTGTTAATCCTTTCCACATTACTTTAGAGCAGGGGTGCCCAGTACGTCGATCGCAATCGACCCGTCGATCGCAAAGGCATTATTGGTAGACAACGGCATTAAAAAAGATAGATGTCAGCCTATCATCTATCGTCATTATGAAATTTGTTATTTGATTGACATACAGGGCAACCAGTCACCGCCCTCATTCTCTCAAACCAGGTCTCAGAGTGGAGATTCTCCACCATAAATATAAGTTATAACAAATATAACAGTTATAATAACCAGGTCTCAGAGTGGAGATTCTCCACCATAAATATAAGTTATAACAAATATAACAGTTATAATAAATAGAACAGTTATAACAATAGAACAACAGTTATAACAATAGAACAACAGTTATAACAATAGAACAACAGTTATAACAATAGAACAACAGTTATAACAATAGAACAACAGTTATAACAATAGAACAACAGTTATAACAATAAAACAACAGTTATAACAAATAGAACAACAGTTATAATAAATAGAACAACAGTTATAATGAATAGAACAACCGTTGAGGGGCCAAGATGGTGTAGAGGCAGGGCTCCCGACTTGGGACCCGAAGGACCCAGGTTTGAACCCCGGCCACTACACACCTTGGGGTGTCTATGAGTGCACACCTATTTCCCCAGCTCCCCGGGCGCTTCCTATGGCTGCCCACTGCACCACCTGGTGGTGGTTGGGTTAAATGCAGAGACGAATTTCGTCGTATGGGAAACATACACAGATGACAAAAATGTGACATTTTAACAGTTATAATGAATAGAACAACAGTTCTAACAATAGAACAACAGTTCTAACAAATAGAGCAACAGTTCTAACAAATAGAGCAACAGTTCTAACAAATAGAACAACAGTTATAATGAATAGAACAACAGTTATAATGAATAGAACAACAGTTATAATGAATAGAACAACAGTTATAATGAATAGAACAACAGTTATAATGAATAGAACAACAGTTACAGTATAATGAATACAACAACAGTTATAACAAATAGAACAACAGTTATAACAAATAGAACAACAGTTATAACAAATAGAACAACAGTTATAACAAATAGAACAACAGTGATAACAATAGAACAACAGTGATAACAATAGAACAACAGTGATAACAATAGAACAACAGTGATAACAATAGAACAACAGTGATAACAATAGAACAACAGTGATAACAATAGAACAACAGTGATAACAATAGAACAACAGTGATAACAATAGAACAACAGTGATAATAGAACAACAACAGTGATGATAACAATAGAAGAACAACAGTGATAACAATAGAAGAACACAGTGATAACAATAGAACAACAGTGATAACAATAGAACAACAGTGATAACAATAGAACAACAGTGATAACAATAGAACAACAGTGATAACAATAGAACAACAGTGATAACAATAGAACAACAGTGATAACAATAGAACAACAGTGATAACAATAGAACAACAGTGATAACAATAGAACAACAGTGATAACAATAGAACAACAGTTATTTATTTATTTTATTTATTTTATTTTAT
>JBBPBX010015791.1:2046-31365 GCA_038048925.1 Garcialebias charrua
AACAAACAAGCATATTTGTTGTGATGCAGAACTCTGAATCGTACTTCATTGTACCTTGAAAGAAAATTATAATTTATTATTTTCTTAAAAGTAAAAATAGATCTATTTTGTTTGGTTTCTTTAGACGGACTGTTCCACAGATTTGTTCCATAAACAGAAATACAATGTTCCATTTGTTTAGTTCTGACTTTGGATTTTTTTTTTAATCTCTGATCCTCTCAAATTATAAATGCTGTCTCTTTTAATAAATCTTTTTTTTTGCAAACACACTGGTAAAATACTGTTATTATTTAAACATAACTTGCAGAATATAATAGTCCGCCATGTCGTGAAATTTCATTAACTTTAAGTTACAGAACAATGAATTTGTTGGTTGTCTGTAGCATTTTCCACTTGTAATTCTAACAGCTCTTTTTTACAGGATAAAAATTGAATTTGTATACGACTTACCCAAACTTCTACACAATAGTTCAAATAGGGAACAATGAGTGAATTATACAATATCAATGCTTCATCATTTAATGAGTCTTTCACTTAATAAAATAATGCAATTATCCTTGATATTTTTATCTTTAAAGTATTGATACATGTAGTTTGTTAATATTCACGCCACTTTTTCATGAAAGTTTGTGTCGCTATCCTGTGGCTAGTTAGCATAATGCTAATGCTAATGCTAGTTTGTTGTTGTGTGAAAATGTTGTGTGTCCGCGGCATCAGCCCCGATGACCGTCGGTTCTCAGCTACGAGTGTCCGGGTCTGAGCTCTGTGTGTCCGGGTCTGAGCTCTGTGTGTCTCCGTGGCTGCAGCAGCGGGTGAAGTGAGGTTTTAGCACTTACATGTGTAAGGATGGAGGATAAAAAAATGACTGGTTATGACTGTGTGGCGAAGTCGGAATGTAAGATCCATTGCAGTGCCTTCTGACTGATCCTTTAACTATGTCATTCCGGAGTTCGGCAATCATCGGCGGGGTTTCCGGATGCTTCCGGGACTTCGTTGTTGTTTTTTTTGTTGTTTTTTTACACTCGCCTGGCCCAAATGCAAAAATGAAAATAGACATCATATTCTACTACAGTAATTGTCCAATATGGTGAATTGTTACTGTCACGGTGGGTGTTGTCCTTTAATGATATCTTGTCAGAACACAACTTCAAAATATTCACACTATCTCGTTGTAACATTGTTTCTTTTGTTTGTCTCTACTTTTATGTTTTTTGTTTCTCCCCCCCAGATGAATTTAACCCTTTCGTCCCTAAACTGGAGAAGAGTGTCAGCGGCAGCAGTCCGTCCAGAGATCGCCTCCTGCTCACCGTCACGATGCTCCTCCTCGCCGCTCTCTTCATCTCCTAGCAATGACCGTCCCATCAGCGTCACCATGCCAACTAGCCTTTGGAAGGTGTACACTGTCAGCGGGGTGGGAAGAGTTGGGAGCGGGTCATGAGGAGAACAGAGAAGGATTTTGGGGGGAAACGATTTTTGAGCATCGCCGTGTGAATGTGTGTGTTTGTACAGGTGTCCGTCTGAGGGAGTGTTGAAAGACCTGCAGGCGCTCGGTGACACAAACTGAACTGTAAGTTGCTTTAAACCCAGCCAGGTGCAGGTGTGGCAGACTTGTGTGTGAGACTTTGTTTTTCGTGTGCGTCTGCTTGCCTTTGCGTTGCGGAGCAGGCCGTGGGGTGAGCCTGTCGAGTCACGCTCACCACTTAAAGCATTTATAAAACAAGAGAGGCGGGGCTTAATTCCCTAAAACAAGGAGCCCAAGCCTCTCCACTGCAAACCATTTCAAGACTTTTCTTTGGATCTGATTGGCTGTAACACATCTTTAGGGCTAGTTGCTGTAGTTTCTTGCATCAAGGCTTAAACTGAGCTCAAATGAACTGAAACAAATAGATTGAACTGGTACAGTATTGCCTTTTTTTGTCATCTTGTTGATCCTGATGCTGGGAGCTTGCCCCGCTCTTAAGAGAAAATAGAAAATTTAATCCCAGCAAATGATCTAAGCTAGGTTTGGTTAAGAAACTAGACAACGTAGCTGATAGTTCATGAACACAAAAACACAGTGTCTGGTTTTTGTTGGCGTCTGCCACGTGTCGTCCTACGTTTGCCATTGATTTGCATCAAGATTGTCAGGGGGAGAATACAAAGCATTTAGATGATGAATCCTACATTGAAATGTCACTTTGTGTGGAAAAAAAGAAGAAGAAGTGAATTTATATGTGCCATTGACCGAAACTGAAAGCATTTATTTATGTTTTAAGTTGGCATTTTTCATTTCTGTCCTGTCCGTTTGAGCGCTCTGTGAGTCCTCCGTCATCTCTGAGGTTAAGCGAAGCACACGGTGGAGCCATGAGTTCACTCAGCAATACACAACGACCTGCTCAGAAGAGAGGACGAGGACGGACACTCACTCCCAACGAGCGTCTACAAACCAGTCCAAACGTAAAATGTTCTGCTGGTTTCATGTTGGTTGACCAGCTCCACTCTCTGTAGACTTTCCATGTCCGATGCTACACGTCAACAGCTTTTCTTTTACAAAATGAGTGTGTGTGCTTGACAATGAGAGGAATGAAAGGAAATGATACTAAAAGCCTGATAATACATTTACATTCTGTACGTCTTAAAAAGTATTTAAAAAAAGCAAAATGAAAAAAATATATATATCAAAACAGCTATTACAAACAAATCAAGTGCTTTGGTGGTGAGGTTCAGCATTTCAGAAATAAAAAAAAGAACCCTTTGGTTGCTTCAGATAGCATTTCCATAGAGACTAGCACCTTATTCACCATGGTAACCCTACTTTGATGGACTCCTGTAGGAAACAGTGTAGCTGATAGCACTGATGAAGGTGATGGTTATACTGTTGATTAAAACGACAAAGATGATGATGATGAACTGTGAGCTGGTGGTTGGCCTGTAAGGTCACTCAGTAGCTCAACCACCGGGGCATGAGGCGTTCAAGTACTCGTGTAAATGTCACAAACGAATGGAAGTACAATGTCCTGTTATGTGCCGAGATGAAATGTGATGTTCGGTTTGTTTTTATGAACTTGAAGCTCTTTTTATTTGTTTTGTTTGTTTGTTTTCTGTTTTTATTGTGGTGGTTTTTCCTTTTATTTTTTTTAAACTTGCTAGTGTTTAACTGGTTGTCTTACAGAGAATACATGGATTTAAAAGGGTTGGGAGAGCCATATGTATACATGGGCTGTGCTGTTGTTAAACTTTAAAAAATGATAGTTAGGATCTTTTTATGAGGTTCTGTGAAGAGTTTATAAGCAATTAATATCTAACTTGTTGTAGATAACTCCTAGCTTGTCTTTAAACAATTTGCACCAGTGCATGCAAATGTTAGTGTATTACATATTTTTTTACATTTACATTACTGTCAACATGCATTACAGGGTTCTATTACAGACTTATTTTGTTATTTGTCAGCACAAAAAGTGGCAGTAACAGCTATTTGCAGCAGCATTTGTGTAGCCTGGATCACTTTATGCAAGCATATCAAAACATTTCAGAAGGTAGAATAATATAATGCAAAAAGGAGGGTCATATAATGATTCATAAAAAGGGTTTGCATGAACCACTAAAACATTTTGAGACTGGTGTTGGCCTTGCACAGACAACTTTTTAATCTGGTCAGAATTAATCTCTGTTTCTCCCAACTGAGATTTATTTTCAACGAGCTATCTACAAGAGCTTATATATTATTTGTTTGTAAATTTTCAACTAAACCTCACTTCCCAAGATCTGAACCGATCAAACTTTCTTTTTTTTCTTTTTTCTGTTTTGGTACTTTGCACGTATGAATCTATCCATCTCCTTTTTCTACTGCTTGCGTATCTGTGGTCGGTTCATGAAGGCAACAGGTCCAGGAGAGAAACTCAGCCACCCCTCTCCAGCTTCTCTTGAGTGATGTCAAGTTGTTCCCAGGCCAGAGAGGATCCCTCCAGTGAGTCTGCCCCCGTGGCCTTTTCCCTATGGGATATGCTTGGAAAATCTCTAAAGGGAGGTGTCCAGGAGGTACCCTAATCAGCGGCTCTACTCTGAGCTCCCCCCAGATGATGGAGCTCCTCACCCCGTCTCAAGGCTGATCCCGGCTACCCTGCAAAAGAAGCTCATTTCAGCCGCTTGTATCTGAGATCTCGTTCTTTTGGTCATGATCCAAACAGGAGAGGGTTAGAAGACTGACCAGTAAATCGAGCTTTGGCTTTTGGCTTAACTCTTTATTCACCATGACTGACCAAAACAACAGCCTCATTACTGAGGACGAGGTCTTGACCCATCAATCTGTCTCCTGCTGCATCCCACCTTCACTTGTGAACTTCTGAGTTCTAGTCCAGTCAGTGACTCCTTCTGTAAAAACCTTTTGAGCTTAAACAGTTTTTATGAGATGTGTGAAAACAACTCAGTGTCCCTAACAACAACAAAAATATTGCATGAACCATGATGTTTGAGCATTTACTAACTCGTCAAATCAGAGAGCATCACACTAAGTCTTTACTTTTAACTTTGCAAAGACCCAGAATCAATGATATCAATAATAAGGTAATGTAACATTTTTTTTAAACCAGGCAAATCCCATTGAGATCACAGATCTCTTTTGCAAGGGAGGCCTGTGCCTGAAGGCAGACTAACTTTAGAACAAAACAACTTCATGTATATAAAGTACACTTTTCAGTTCGATGCTGTGCAAAGTTTTGCTGCAAAAATGGATCCTGATATGAATATGAACATTAGTTTTACATGAAATCACAAAAATGAATTCCCTAACAGCAGCCTGCTTGCTCATGACCCAAACCTGGAGGCAAAAGGGACTTCTTTGTTTACATTTATGACAATAATTTAAACATACGTTTTGTAACGTGTAACATGCTATGTCTCTGATATATTTTGTGTAGTCAAGTAATTTTTAAGGGAAATTGCAAAGAATTTTAACAAAACAGATTTGGTACTAAATTAGGAACGAACAGTTCAAATATCTTTATGATGTTATTTTCATAACCTATAGCAGAATGCTTTATTTTAACAACAGCTGTGTTCCAAAGCCACGAAATTAATTTGTAAGACTTTCTCAAATAGAAATCTTCAAAATTCTTGCCACAGGAATGAAAAGTTGTGCCAACAGAAACAGCTAAGAGTTATTAATAAGGCCAGCCCAGGTGTGCATATGGCTCTAATGAGGAGGGAGGGATGAAGGGATTGGGTTCAGGTTTGGAGTGGGAGGAGTTGAAGTGCAGTCAGAAACATAAATCACTCTTCAAGAAGTTGCACTTAAGAACTTAAACACGAGAGCAAGAATATAAGCGTGTGTTTGTACGTGTGTGTGCGTGTGTGTGTGAATGAGCAGGTCCGAGCACGAGTCAGTCTGTTGTTGTTCTTCGGTTGTGTGTGTGCGGATAGTAAAGCGTGACCGAATGTCGTCTGGAAAAACAAAAGCATTTAATAGTGTTGGAAACAACAATTACAATCATGTTTACCTTTGACTGGAATGACTTTAAATGAACTTGAAAACAAAATGTAAACCGATCAAACCATGACAGAGATCGAGATAACAAAATAATAAGATTACAAATGTTACTTTTAACAACCTGTGTGTGTTCGCCTCTTTATTTACCCTCCTCTTCCAGTTCTTCTTCACTCGCCCTGCTTTCTCAGAAGCACAAGGAGGTGAAAACCGAAGAAGAACCCTAATCCAAAACATCTTGGGGTTGCAAGAATGGTTTTGCCTGAGACATCCGACTCCCTGTAGATGTTGTTTGGAGGCGCAGACGTGATTTTTTTTCCAAATCAAACTTGGTTTGGCGAGGCTCGCACTCAGCAGTTATACCTTTACACGCACCGATTACAGGAGATAAGTGCTTCAATCAGCAGGCCAACATCTGAATGACAGAAGGACGGGCCATCAGTGCAGCCGTGCGTCAGGACGAGCTGATGGAGGGATTAAAGGGATATCAGAGCACAGCAACAAGATTCAGGTGCAACCTTTTGTGCAAAACATTTGACCAAAATACCTCCCTGCTAAATGCATTTGTACTCTTTACAACATTCCTCCCTAACATTGTTGAACACCAAATAATTGTCCATGTTACATAAGTTTCATATACATGTATTGATATCAACTTAGACTTTAAATAGCATAGCTGTGGAAAAAAGGCTTTATGGCATTAAAAAGGTACAGTATTTTTCGGAGTATAGGTCGCACCTTTTTATCATTTTTTCATGGCCTGCGACCTATATATGGCTTTTTATCACTTTCGGCGAAACAAATTTTTAAATCCAGCTCATTTCACAATTACGTTCATTTATTAAGGAAAAGTTCAGCTCAGACGCATATTTGCTATAATTTTTATCAAACAAATAATTGTTTTTAAGTGTTAATCTTCTTGAAAGCCTTGCTGTGCGCTCCTGTGGCAGACATTTGCAGCAGAGCTAAACGTAGGTGCGCCCTATACTAGAGGTGTCGTTTCTTTGCCCGAGCCCGACCCTACCCGAGCCCTACCCAACTTCGGGTCGGGCTCGGGCCATATTTTTGCGTTTGATTGGCGGGCCGCGGGTCGGGCTCGGGCTTTGATGTGGTTTTTTTAATCATACAGCACAAACAAAACTAAATAAAAATGCACACAATATAAAATTGTTTTAATCTGCTTGTAAAGAATATAAGGCAGTAAGTTTATTGATGAGGAAATAATTAATAGAGTGAATTTAGATGGTGAAAACCGCAGCGCACTGAGCGCAGCCACTAAATTGGCAACTCAGCCAGAGAGCAGGCGCGCGGCGCGCGCCTGACAGCGTCTCCCCCGACATGCTGGACTTTTTAGTGACATTTCTCGAACCATTTTACCGTGCACAGAGAGAACTGGAGGGTGACAAATATCCCACCAACCTGGTTTGTCTCTGGAATGAGAAACTGAAGCAACACTGCCAGTCCTCACACAGACTCTCCGCAGCAGGTGTTTCTGCGCCGCAGACATGCAGAAGTGCTGGAGCGCAAAATTATTATCCACGACTTGCAGAGAGTTGCATTATTTCTGTGGCCTAACTTTAACGAGCTCAAAATTATGTCACCAGCTGACGTGCGTCAGGTGCACGCTCACGTCCGCACACTGCTCTCTCTGCGGCGGAACAAGTTGCCGCATTCCTGACATTCCTGAAGCTTCAACAGCAAACTGCGAGCAGCGCGCTCACACCTCCTCCTCCTCCATCAAAACAAAGAAGAACAACATCAAGTTCTTTTGCTGAGTGGGAGAACGCAGTAAAAGCTTAATAAATAAACGTAGTGTTTTTTTTTTTTTTTGTTGTTGTTTTTTTTTTTAATCGGGTAGGGTCGGGTCGGGCGGTGATTTCTAGGAAATCAGCGGGCTCCCTCGGGCTTGGGTAATTAAACTTAGGGCTCGGGTAGGGTAGGGCCGTGGATTTCCGGCCCGATGACAGCTCTACCCTATACACCAGTGCGACCTATCTAGGGATTTTTCCAATCTATTGGTAATAATTGGACAATGCGACCTATACTCCGAAAAATACGGTAATCAATATGTTTGCTTTAAGAGGGTTGACATATAGGTTTTTGTGGCTGTAGAGAAACAAAAAGACCAGAACTACAGGAAGTCCCCGACTTACGACGGAGTTCCGTTCCTACGCGGCGGCGTAACTCGAATTTCGACGTAAGACGGAACATGCATTACTACACAGCACCGCACACCCATTTTTTGACGTGAGACAAAACAAGCGTACATACTGGTCCATAAACATGTACAGAACTTTATTTCCAAGCGGTTAGCTAACACAGTACCCTACACATTCATCAAAAAACACATAAATAGAAAAGAAAATGTCCTTACTTTTATTGAAGGGGTGTTTCAGAGGAGGTAGACAAGCTCTATTTTGTTCAGTTGTAAAAAAAAAATCTGCTCTAGTTCTCTCGTTGTCCTCAGTTCACGCTCTACAGTCTGTATTGCGTTAAGTACAGTATGAATCTGTATCACTCCCTCTTTGTCTCTGGGGGACAGTACGCACCTGTAATCCTCCGCCCTGTAATTTTCCATTGTCGTGGCTGCTAAGGTACACCCTCCCCCCTCCCTCCTGTAAATTTCCACTGTCCTCCGCTGAGTTTCGAAAAGTACAGTACCGTATGTTTTGGTGTAAAGGCGCATAAACCGCGTAACTCGAAACAATGCTTTTCAATGGGAGGGCGTTCGTAACCACGAAACTTCGTAAGTCGAGACCGTCGTAAGTCGAGGACTACCTGTATTGTGGTGTTTGAAGAAGTGAGGATAATGCAGGACATATTGAGACAGTGATGAGATGTGCAGTACGAGTGACAGATGAGTTCAAGGTGTGACTACGTCAGGGATCAGTCCTTGTTGGCAGTGGTAATGGACAGGTTAAATGATGAGGGCAGACAGGAGTCGCTGTGCACTATTATGTTTGCAGACAACATTTAGTGAGAGTAGAGAGCAGGTGGAAGAGAGCCTGGAGAGGTGGAAGTCTGCTGTGGAGAGTGGATGAATAAAAGTCAGTAGAAGCAAGACAGAGTCCGTGCATTTGTATAAATAAGAAGTAGATTGAAGCTGTATAAGGATGAGTTTAAATTCCTCGGGTCAAGCATCCAAAGCAACAAGTACCCCGGTAGTCACAAGAGAGGTGAAGGTGGAGTGGGTGGAGACAAAGGTCAGGGGAAGTTGTGAGGTTAGTTGCAAGAGTGAAAAGGGAAGATTTATAGGAAAGAGATCTGTTATGATTTATGGTTTGGAGATGTTGTCACTAACATGAGACCTAAAGCTGGCAAAGATAAAGATGCTATGATTGGAAGAAGCAGGCAAAACATAATGGATGGATATTCATTGGGAATGACCAAAATAGAACAGGTTAGAAATTAGAAACTGCACAGATTATACAGTTTGGAGACAGAGTTAGAGGGGCTGGTATGGTTTGGACACAGAGGAAGGAGAGTGAATATACTGGACAAGAAGAACATACAGAGAGTTGGTGTGACAGGGGAGGATGCTAGAAACAGAGCGAGATGGAGGCAGGTGATCCTCTGTGGTGATAACTAAAAGGAACAGATGAAAGTAGAAAAAACAACAAAAAGTCTAATTGATTATTCAATTTCTGTAGACATGTCATGCCATTTCATGCTTCAGACCAAAGACAAGGATTTTTCTGCTAATTAATGTCACACAAATCAAAGCATATAATAATAAATATTTTTTTATATTTTTCTACACCAAATTAAAATTAAAGACTAAACACAGCAGGATTTTTTTATATTCTTCAACCTAAAGTTTATTTGCCTTTTAACAACAGACTGCATGATCAGTCCCAGCCTCAGGTTTTATAAATCTGGACCCTTTTTTGATTTTTTATTTTTTTTTTTTTTTTTTCTAATTTTGCTGCAGTAGCAAGACATGACCATTTGGTGTCGCTGTTCAAACAACTTTTACATTCAGAGCTGGTGCTCCTTCAGACCGCAAGTTGGTTTGTATGAGAATCCATTAGAGCCACAATGACTGTTATGTCACAGCAGTTGTCAGATTAAACATGCAGGTTTACCTCATTCTCATAAAAATGAAGAGTTTACAAAGTAAGCATCGTTTTAGCTTCTTTACTGTGGAAATGTCACTGTGAGGATCGAAACACACGTTGGACAGGGAAAAATTACACATACTGTACTCATCTGAGGCTTCTGTAAATGACTGAGCGAACTCAAGGTCCAAGACTTGAAAGCAGCTTTTCTTGCTGTATGCATTTATCACAAAAGCAGAGCTGAGAAAAGAAATGTTTTTACTTCTGATTGTCTTGGTACATCAAAATAATAATAATAATAATAATAATGTCTATTCCTGTCATCTGCGTATGTTCCCATACACAGACGAAATTCGTCTCTGCATTTAACCCAACCACCTACCAGGTGGTGCAGTGAGCAGCCCGAAAGCGCCCGGGGAGCTGGAGAAATAGGTGTGCACTCAAAGCTCTGCATGAGCCAGCTTGTACAAAGCTGCTGGCTGTGAGCTCGTTCTGCAAAAGTTAAAATGTAAAATTTTTGAAAGCTCAAATATGGCAAGCATATTTTGTCAATTAAAGTATTTTAAATGACAATTACACTTTAACCATTAAGTCACACTGTTCGTTGCAGAACCTAACTGCAGGTTATAAAGACAGAGGCAGAATAGAAATAATGATTTATAAAAATAAAATAAAAAACTGTATGTGTGAGAAGTCTGGTAGTAAAATTATAAAGATGAGGAGGAGGCTGTGCCAAAAAGAAGAAAAAAAAGTCCTGCACACTATTTGAAAAGGACAACTTTAAACCTGAAACTATAAATATAAACTTAGGGAGGTAATGTTTAACCAGTGGGAGTTCAGGAAATTAGCAAACTGAAACCCAGGAAGCAGAAAATAAAACTGGAGTCACGAAAGCAAGGACATTCACATTTAAAAGCATGACAGACTTAAGCCCTATTCACAAGGGATTACTTTTACCTAGGGACCACGTGCCATTTGTAATGGAGAATGACTGTGTTGTTAATCCCGTGCGAATCGGCCATGTCAGTAATTTGTAAAGTACAAATTCCCCCGCAAATTCCCTACTATATTTTGCTGAACTCCAAGGTCCTGTGATAATACTAATCCAACGTGAATAGGCATCTCTGTGATTTGGACAGAAATGGGCGGGATCCGATATTAGGTGTTTTTTGTTTCCTGGGCACATTTTTATTTGTTTTTTGCCAATGGAGGCTGCACTGGAGCACATAAATAACCTTTTTTGTCCCGGACCAGCAAAAGCCTATCGACCTGTAACGGTCACCAAAAAAAAAAAAAGAGAGAGAGAAAAGGCTGAAGAGAATGACTAAAATCATATGCAAACGGTGGCTCACATCATGCATTGCTCTGGGTGGTACGAATAATTTCTTCTATTTGTAGACTATATACAGCTGGTAGCAACGCAGCACTGAGCTATCATATCCGGAAGATATCTGTAAATTTCAGTTACGGTAAGTCTCAGGCTTTGGTTATTCTGTGCGAAGGCACCACATAAAAAGCAGACATTGGGGAGTAATTTATTTATTACATGTGGTCCCTTGGTAAAACTAATCACGTGCAAATAGGATTGAGGACTAAGCCACTCATGGACTTCGAAACAAACAGACCACAGTATGTCAGGATCCACAACTTCTCCTCCTCCACCACAACCAGGGGAGCCAGTGCTGAGGGTTGTGTGTTGAGCCCTCTCCTGTTCACTCTCACGTATGACGATGCACCTACTCACCCAGGCTGTCACATTGTAACGTTTGCAGATGATACTGTGGTGGTGGGATGCATCACAAACAATGATGAGTGCATCTTCAGGCAGGAGGTGGAACACCTGGAGACCTGGTGCAGGCAGGAAGAACAACCTTCACATCAATGTGAAGAAGACAAAGGAGATGGTCGTGGACTTCAGATGGAACAAGCACACCTACCCCCGTGCTCCCCCCCCCGAACATAGGAGGGTCTGCGGTGGAAGTGGTCTTCAGCTACAAGTACTTGGGTGTGCACCTGAATGACAACCTCATCTGAGGCAACACCACCAGCCTGATCAAGAAAGGTCATCAGAGACTCTACTTCCTCAGACGGCTGAGACGAGCTGGTCTGAGAAGCTCAGTCCTCACCTCCTTCTACAGGTGCGCAGTGGAGAGCATCCTGTGCTCCAGCATCAACGTGTGGCATGGAGGCTGCACAGCTGCAGAAAGAAAAGCTTTGCAGAGAGTGGTGAAGGCTGCACAGAAGTCTGTTGGTGTCGGCTACCCCACCGTCACAGTCATCTAGCAGACCATTTTACACCTTCATTAAGGGGTGATTCTCTTCATCCAGTGTGAATTTCATTATGTCGTTCAATTTGAAATAACATTTTAAAAAGCAGCACAAAAGTTGCTATCTATTTCAGGTTTTTTGAGGGACCCTCTTTTCAGTGGATCCTGGGTGAAGGATCCCCCTCCATCCCCTCAACAGTAGATTATTGCTTCATGTGCAGAGCTCTTAAATAATAATAATAATGAATTCAATTTATAACGCGCTTTTCATTAGTGAAAATCTCAAAGTGCTACACACATTGAATGCTACACACATTCATACACCGGTAGCGGCAGACTACCATGCAAGATGCTTTCCAGTCCTACCGGGAGCAACTCGGGGTTAAGTGTCTTGCCCAAGGACACAACGACACATGGTGTGGGGAACCGGGATTCGAACCGCCAACCTTCCGATCGGGGGACGACTGCCATTACCACTACGCCACGGCCGCCCCATAAATCATCCCCTATTGCTTTATATTTTGTTTTAGAGCACCCAGACTTTCTTGTAGCATCTTTAAAGTCATCTAGATCAGTAGTTTGTCGAGTTTTTGGGCTTCAAACTTTGGCTGCTTCTTCACTCATTTTCAATTCAACAGTTGAACGTTTTCATTTTAGCTATGACATATGAATCATTCATGGCAAAGCTTCTAAAATCAAGGAATAAACTCATGTTCTATTGACAGGAAAGACAACAAACCAATTCAAACCAATTTAAAATCAGATCTCCAGACACTCTACCAGCCTATCAAACCTGTTTGTTCCCATTTCTTTAGTTGAATAACCAAGGTAACCCAGTGTAGCATAAAACAGAAATTTTGCACCAACATGGACATGACTTTCAGACACTGATAGATCATTTTTAAGACCCAACACTTCTTCTTTTATCCTCTATGTTACTCATTTTTAGGCACACACTGCAGAGTGTGCATCACAATCAGCTGCAAAGACTGGAAAAGACCTTCAGAAATCCAAAAGAACTATTGACCACCTAAAAGACTACAAGAAAATCTGTTTGGCGGACATAACGTTCAAAATAATTAGAAAGACTTCAAACTTTTACACACTACTGTACTAATCACCAAACAACCATGTATAAAAGCTGGTTCGTCCAGTAGGACCTAAGTTATTCGGGTGTTTGGAGAAAATAAATTAGGAGTGGTGTAAAACGGTTGCACTGAATTGTATTTTAAGCACAATATCGGTTCTGAATCTAATACATGAGAGAACATATGCTCCTCCAGTAGCTGTTTAGTGTTGCCACACAAAAACAGAACATTTCTGTGTTACAACACAGTGAACCGGAGACAAACAACGCGTGATGACTTTTTCCTGACATGTCTAAACCAGACCTCCATGTGATCATCCACCTACATCCTTCAGGACTGGATGACCCCCTTGATGACACACCCAGCTCGTCCACGCTCACGTCAGCGAGGTGTTGAACTCTGTGACTGACGCAGGCCACAAGGTGAGGGGACTTTACACAACCTCATGGCCCACGATGTATAAAACCTGCTCCTTTCCTCGAGAACGTGACCCATTGACGTCTGCTGAACTTCAACGTGTTCCACCGAACATAGGCTATACGTCAGTGTGCACGCTGGGCAACGTGCGCTACCGTTCAAATGTGTGTCTCGGAACTTGTGTTGGGTGACGCAGCACCTTTTTACAGAACCCATCCAGAAGGTGAAAGTGAGTCATGTTGGGGCAACCTGAAACCAAAAATCACCAACCTGCTTAATCATCAGCTTGATGTGGGATTACACTGAGATTATGTTTCTTCTCTTCCAGTAAAAAACAGTGTCATTTATGTTTTATATTCTTTGTGTATTTTATATTTCAATTTGTTACTGCTGATGTTTGAACTGTGTTTGTTTGTTAAGTGTCCTTGGGTGTCCTGAAAGGCACTTTTAAATAAAATGATTATTATTATTAGTAGTAGTATTATTATTTAAACACAGCAGTTTTTGTAAATTATCAGTTAATTTACCAGTAGGTGTAAGTAAAAGTTATTCTTTCAGCTCTAACCAAGTTGTTCGCAAACAGTCTTTTTTTTTTTTTTTTTTTACATCCTACGTGCTGTTTTCTGTTGAGGACTAGTTTATTTACATGTTTCTTATAAGGCTGTGAAACATCGAGAGTCAAGTTTTTTTATTTATTATTTTTCACTGGAACTTAATTTTAATGCAATCCAGAAAGGTACAGTACTTCATATTATAGAATGAAGTCGTGAAAGGACCTGTCCTGGAGCAGGAACACTGCATCACTGGCCAAGAAGGCTCACCAGCGTCTCTACTTTCTCCGCAAGCTGAAAAGGGCTGGAGCTTCAACCCCCATCATGTGCACCTTCTACAGGGGAGCCATAGAAAGTGTACTGACCAGCTGCATCACGGTGTGGTTTGGTGCATGTACTGCATCCTGCCGCAAGAGCCTCCAGCGCATCGTGAGAGCAGCTGAGAAGATCGTCGGCACCTCCTTCCCCTCACTGCAGGACTTACACAGCAAACGCCTCACTCGGAAAGCCCACTGCATGGCAGGTGATCCCACACACCCACTACACAGCTGCTTCAGACTGCTGCCATCAGGGAGGAGACTGAGGAGTCTCCAGGCTCGAACCAGCAGACTGAGAGACAGCTCTGTTCATCAGGCAGTCAGGATGCTAAACACTCTGCCTGCTCTGCCTCCCCTCCCATTTGAACTGCCTTAACACTAAAACTTTCTCACACATTACCACACAACACAAAGTTTTTAACACTGGACCCTGTGTCATCAAACGGGTTATTCACTAAACTCTCGGTCATGTACTCATTCAGTTTGCACTACTTCTCATATTTGCACTAATGTTTGTATTACATTACTGCCTATAGTCATACTACTGTTTACATTCACTGTTTACATTTATTAATACGGTTTACATTTATTACTACTGCTTTACATTTATTACTACTGTTTACATTTACACTACTTTTATCTACACTACTGCAGATACATATACAGCATTCTCTGACTAGCCTTATCTAAGGATGCCAAATGTGCCTTATGTGCCTCACTGCATATGCCACTTTGCCTCTATACCAACATCAACTACCTCATACATATACTGTGTACATTAACTTATATGCTGCTGTGCCACTCTTTGCAAATGTCAATGCTAGAACCTTCAGTTTATTTTATAGATATACTTTTTATACTTTTTATACTACTATGCAAAAACTCAGGACAGTATTACACTTTTATTATTTCATTTTATGCTTATGTTCATTGGGTGTTTGGTGTTTTAGGGGTGTTTGGTGTTTCAGTGTTGGTGTAAATTTTCATACTTTTATACTATTATGAAAAAACTCAGGACAGTGTTACACTTTTACTATTTTATGCTTATGTTTATTAAATGTTTTAGTGTTTAGTGTTTAGATGGTTACTGTTGCACCGAGGGACTGAGAGAAACGCAATTTCGGTCCTGTGTATGTCCTGTACATATTGCAGTTCTGACAATAAAGTTGACTTTGACTTTGACTTTGACTTTGATTTGGCTTTTTCAAAACGTGTTTCTGGCTCATCAAAGCATTTCTCCTTGAAGGAAAATAATCCTTGTAGAAACTTGTGTTCTGCGTGTAGAGTATTTTTATTCCAAGCCGAAATTATTATGTGTTGCTCCAAAGAACCTTGAATCTGTAGTTGCCAAACAGCTGTAGGTTGTGTTTGCTGCCTTCAGGTACAAATAAAAGTCTGTTGCGAGGTCACAATGGAGTCTCTTCTTGTAGCCACAAGCAGTTAGTGAACACACCTACAGTTTCAAGTGTGAGTTTCTTAATTATACTAAAAAACAACATATTTAATTAATGAATTGGGGCAGACGTCTCAGACAGAGAGCCTCACCTTTAGAAGTGGTCAAATCAAAAGCTGGGTGCAGGGTTACTCAGGTGAAGCATCACAGAGGACAAGTGAAGTGGATGATCATCAGATTCTTTGATTTGTGAAGAAAAAACTGCTTTACAAATTCAAACAAGTCGAGAACAAGAACAAACCAAACACAGACAGCAGGAGAACCTGAAGAACTAAAATGCCTCATCATGAAACTGCTGTGAAAGGTTTGTGATATGTTATAATGGCTTGTCTTTGTGTTTGTCAGCAAAATATCTCACAAACCATTTATGTATTTATTTTTATTTATTTAAAAATGTATTCATTTTTTTAAACAAAACAAAACCATTCAATATACAATAAGAAATACAATCACAAACAAAATGAAAGGCAGCAGAAAGAAGAAAACATCTTATTATATCTGCCCCTTTTTACACAAAAAAAATTAATTCAAACAATAATAATCTTCAAATAACAAAACTAAAATAAACATCTCCTTCTCGAGTAACAATTCATACGAATACACATTGAGCTATTTCATATATTTTTTAACAAACCAACTTTGATCATTCTCTTAAACATAGACATTGACCTGGCATTTTTTAACATCGCTCTCCAGATTATTCCATTATCTAATTCCTTGGATTGAAGTAGACCATCCCTTCAAGATTAGTTCGAAATTTAGGTTTCATAAAGATTTACATCCCCTTAAGATTATAACAACTCTCTCTTTTAACAAAAATTTAATTGGATATTTAAAGGTAATGTGTTATTATGAGCCCTAAACATAACTGATACAATACTATAATCTACCAAAAATGTGAATGGGGTTTAACTAAACCTTCAGGAAATAATTACATGATGCACCTCTAATACAGATTAACTTAATTTAAAATGGCCACCTCCGCTGATTAACCTTAGAGAACATTACAAATGTCTATAAATTTGACAGACATTATGTTACAGTTTATTGTGGTAGTAGCTTAGAGTCATCCCCATTGTGTAATTTGAGCACTAAAAGTTTGCATGAAATCTTTGCATTAACTGTTAGCACTGTCTGTCTGTTAGCAAAATACCTCCTGCTGAATACAAGTTTCAGAAAGTAATGATTGGAAGAGCATATACAAGTGATTAACTTTCTGAGTCTACTTTAAGATGACTAACAGCTGATTTAACAAAATAAACAGCTGTCACTTTTACAGATGTTTAGTTAGAACTGAACAGCTGAGAGTCATTCCCATTACATACATGACATCATGTAAACAGGTTACAGCGTGTAAACAAATTAATTGCACAATCAAAACTTGTTTGGTTTGGTTTTTCACCTTGATGTCATCGAGGCTCCAGACGTCTTCATGACCTGTATGAGCGTATGGAACAGATCCTGCTGGTTCAGTTTCATCAGCAGGATGACTCATATTACGACTGCTCTGTTTTATTGTTCTAGATTCTAGGTTTTATTGTTCTAGATTAAATAACATTTGAATTTAAAAAAAATCATGTGTAAGTGGATAAACATTTATATAGCATATTTTTACAGTATTAAAACCACAAAGTGTTTCACAACAGAAAATGTAAAAAAATAATAATAATACACATGCATTAGTTACAAAATGCAGCATAAATGTTTTGCACATTTGTGGATTATTGCCTTAAAGTGATAGTTCAATTGTTTGAAGCAGGGTTCTGGGGAAAGGTTGCAAACAATTAGTATCTTACCTGTTGTAGATAGTGGCTTGAATGACCACAATTTGATGAAAAGGTGTTTAATTCTGACCAGAGTGACAAGCTAACAGCTAGTCTAAGTCTAAAGTGGTTGCTAACTCCTTTAAACAATTTCAGTTTCAAAAATGTCACAATCATCCAATGAAGTGCTCTTAAAGAAACCTTTCCTCTGCCATTATTTTTTTATTACATTAATAATATTCAACAGAAATATTTATATTTTTGTGAGAGTGCCCAAAGCTGCACATTTGGTGCAACAGCTTGTGATTGCTATTTATGATTGCTAATATCAAAAGAAATCCATGCAAATTACCTGATGAATGCTCAGTTAAGTCAGGTCGTCTGGATGGATGCTTCTTTGTTGAAATGTTTCATCTTTTATACAAAACACTTCTTCAGTCTGAGGAGCTGCAACAAACTCAGCCTTATAAACAGCCCCTTCTCAAAGTGGATCGACCAGTTTGCTGGTGACAGACAAAACTAGTTGTTCACATGATAAATAAGGACCATCAGCCTAACAACCAAACATTAGAGCCCTGGTGACCACTTACTACTCACAGGGGGCTGGGTGATAGTCACAATCACAGCATTGTAAGAGGGGGACAGATGAACATGGAGGCCTCCACCTCTGTTTAATGATGGACAGGTTCTCTTCACAAAGATGGCCTCCTTTACTCCTCTCTCAAACCATCGTTCCTCTCTATCAAGGATGTGAACATCTTCATCCCTGAAAGAGTGACCGCTGTCCTGGAGATGACTGTAGACCGCAGAGTCCTGACCTGATGATGTTGATCTTCTGTGCTGGGCCATCCTTTTGGCCAGTGGCTGTTTAGTTTCCCTGATGTGATCACAGCCCTCCTGACACTGAACAGCATACTGTACACAATATTACTCTGTTTGTGCGGGGGGACTGGATCTTTAAGATGGAAATTTGGCATAATGTATGTTGGGGTTTGAAAGCCACTAGGACATCATGTTTAGAAAATATCCATCCATCCATTATATTTAACTGCTTCTTCCTTTTTGGGTCATGGGGGTCACTAGTGCCGATATCCAGCCATCCCTGTACGAGAGGCGGGGTATACCCTGTATAGGTCACAAGTCCATCACAGGACTGTTTAGAAAATAAATGTCTGTTTCTATGAAACTCCCGCAACATACAGAATGACCACTGGTCTGTGTCTCGTTCCTCCCTTTCACCTGATGGCTGACTGGAGTCCTTTGCTTTCAGGAAGGGCAAGTTAAGATATCCGCATTGCTCCAGGCCCTGTCATGTGTGGGGTTTCTTCTTCCCCCTGGCTCCTGAGTTAGTGGGAACACTGTCTGCCCCTGGTGGCTGCTAACTTGTGCTCCAGCAGTTGAGGGACTGAAAAAGAATTAGACGAAATGTTTCAACAAAAGAAGAATATGTCCAACTGATTCAACCTTGTTAGATACATGTAAGTTACCATTTAATGCAAAACTGATGAAGGTGTAAAGGTTTAAAACTGAAATAACACAAATAAAACTTTTGTCTTGGTGGCAATACAGTAGTAGTCTATAGCTTGTCGATCCAGTCAAAATAAAAGTTTATTTCTTCACATTAAGGTAATTCAAAGAGCCAACAGGTAAGATTCATCCATCCATCCATCCATCCATCCATCCATTATCTTTATCCACTTCTTCCTTTTCAGGTCATGGGGATCACTGGTGCCTATGTCCAGCAGTCACTGTGCGAGAGGCAGGGGACATCCTAGACAGGTCTCAAGTCCATCACAAGGACACATATAGAGACAAATTGAAAGTTATGCACCATAACTCATGTTCCCTGAAGGAAGGGAACGAGGTGCAACATATGCTATGGGATCTGCGCCCCCGCGCGATTACCTGAAGGAATACATTCACGCCTTTACGGCAAGGGCGTCAGCGTTACGTCAGAGGTCCCGCCCTCTGGTTATTTAAGCCGCTGACGCCCATCCATCTTTCTCCAAAATTGCACTTCACCGAGCTTTCAGCATTGAAAGGGCCAGATATGTTGCACCTCATTCCCTTCCTTCAGGGAACATGAGTTATGGTGCATAACTTTCAGTTATGAAAGGAGGAGAGATCAAAGTCCAGACTCCTATGGCTTAAAGTCAAGACCTTAGGGATGTATGCGGGATTAGGCCTTAGGGTAACCTTTGACCCGTCAGGGGCGAATCTGGTACACATTGGATGTACAGACAATGCATGGAGGTCACCCACGCGTTTCGCCGAGCAAAGTGCCAAGAGTAGAGCGGTTTTATAAGATAATAAATCTATCTTAATCTCGCTCAGTGGCTCAAATGGAGGATCACAGAGAGCCCCCAAGATCAGGCTAAGATCCCAACCAGGGGTCAGGATCCTGCTGGGTGGTTTCATTCTTAGCACGCCCTTCATAAATCTTATTATGATTGGATACGCGCCAGGTGTCCTGTTTCCCCAACCTTTGTGACAGGCTGAAATAGCTGATAGGAACACTTTAATTGTTGAAAAAGAACAACCTTTTTCCAGTAAGTCTTGAAGGAAAGTCAGGAGCTGAGCCAGGTCACATGAGTAAGAAATAATGTTTCTTTCTGTGCACCAAGCTTAAAAAATACACCATTTCTGTGCGTAGAGAGACTGTGTTGACATAGCACGGGCATTTTGAATGGTTTTTACCAGATTTTCCGGCAAGCCTGATGCCATCAGCTTGTTCTTTTCTTTTATTTTTTCTTTTTTTTTCCCATTTATAGATGGCCTCCCTTCACACCTTATAGCCATCCTCTCACTCCAATATGTATTTTTTATTTTATTTTTTTAATAGAGAGAAAGAAAGAAAAGAGAAAGTGAGACAACAAAACAACAATTATCCACAAAAAGAGCACAAGGCAAACACACCAAACCTCCGTCCACAATCCTGCAAAGCACATGACAGAACACAGCAACGAAACATACAAGCATAAAGACTGATAATATTCATGACCTTGCATTAGATTTCTATATATAAACATACCCATACCTACAAATATATATACAGTATACATACATATATATTTATATTCATTTATATACCCATCTACATATATCTACATATACATCCCTGCATCCATTTGTGTGTGGTTGTGAGCATGCATAAGTGAATAAGGTTCCTCCAATAGAACATTTAGTAGCGATTGTGAAGCATCAGAGATCTGTCCCCCCAAAGCCCGAGACAGACGAAAGGGCGATCAAAGCCCAAGACCCCAGGAAGGACCCCGAGCCCAGAGTCCCCAGGACCACCCGAACAGGACGAGCCACTCGTCCACTCCCCAGATCCGACCAAGGGGAAGAACCGGACGAACCCCACCAGGGACCACACACAATGACCCCCCGGGGTCAACAGCGACAAATACACAGGCCCCCGCCAGAGCCCGCTGCACCGATGTAGCCCCAGGGCCGGACACCGATGCTCGGGCACCGGGGACGCCCACCCCTCAGGCCCAGACCCGACAGGACCAGAGGACCCGAGCCCCACCAGGCAGCCACCAGGCCGAGCCGACCAACGCCCAAGCGCCCAGCCCCAGATAGTGAGGGTCCCAAGCACGCCCGCAGGCAGAGGAACACCCACCAGGGGGCCACGTGGCAGGAGCGCGACACTAGGTAGCCTCAGAAGTATCAGAGAGGGGGCAGTCCAAGTCCCAGCCTGACACTTAAACATTCATACACAGACACACTCATTCAGACCCACCCTCATCCTCACCCTCAGTCATAGAAAGACAAACAATAACGACACGCTCCAATCATAATCCCGAAGCACACTCTATACTCCCCAGGTCCAAGACATGTACCTGCTCCCTACATGAGTTATGGTGCATAACTTTCAGTTATGAAAGGAGGAGAGATCAAAGTCCAGACTCCTATGGCTTAAAGTCAAGACCTTAGGGATGTATGCGGGATTGGGCCTTAGGGTAACCTTTGACCCGTCAGGGGCGAATCTGGTACACATTGGATGTACAAACAATGCATGGAGGTCACCCACGCGTTTCGCCGAGCAAAGTGCCAAGAGTAGAGCGGTTTTATAAGATAATAAATCTATCTTAATCTCGCTCAGTGGCTCAAATGGAGGATCACAGAGAGCCCCCAAGATCAGGCTAAGATCCCAACCAGGGGTCAGGATCCTGCTGGGTGGTTTCATTCTTAGCACGCCCTTCATAAATCTTATTATGATTGGATGCGCGCCAGGTGTCCTGTTTCCCCAGCCTTTGTGACAGGCTGAAATAGCTGATAGGAACACTTTAATTGTTGAAAAAGAACAACCTTTTTCCAGTAAGTCTTGAAGGAAAGTCAGGAGCTGAGCCAGGTCACATGAGTAAGAAATAATATTTCTTTCTGTGCACCAAGCTTCAAAAATACACCATTTCTGTGCGTAGAGAGACTGTGTTGACATAGCACGGGCATTTTGAATGGTTTTTACCAGATTTTCCGGCAAGCCTGATGCTATCAGCTTGTTCTTTTCTGCCACCAAGCTAAAAATTTTAATAGCTCCCAGCCTAAGCGGCGAGACCGCTCCTTCTGGTGACATAGTGTGTCCCTGAAGAAGAGCAGTTGGTGTAGCCAGTTCCCCTCCAAGGGCCCTGCTGTGATCCCCTGAGGGTCAACCAAGTTAGGGAGAAGGCCTTTTTGTCGATGTACTGCCACGCTGCTCTGATCGAGAGTGATCAAGGGCAGATGCAATCTGTCGTCCTTATTAGACAGAAGTGGAACAGAATGTCTGTTTTTTTTCTCTCCTTGTTTGGGGTCATGGGACTGAGAAGCTGCGAGTTTTGTAAACGAGCAGATCTCCTGACCCCAATCCGTTTCCTGGGTGGGTCTAGTTTACTGGTCCTCGGTCTTAACAGAGCGTTGGAGCCAGACAAACCGTCCGGGGTCTGTGTTTCACCCGTTGGAGGGATATCGTTTAAGAGCAGAGCTGAACCAGCACAGTGAGAAAGGTCACGTGCTGCCAGATCACTGCTTGTACATTGCGTGTCGCCCATTAATGATAAGGGGACAGCTGTAACGTGAGAACATGGAGATGATCCTTTGTACTTGGCAGACTTTAAATTGGTTGGTGACAGAGAGCTCAGTTCTCTTCGAATAGCAGGAAGAGGAATCTGATTCAGCCCTGATTTGTTTACACACACACAGCAGTTTGATCACAATCGCCTTTGTGAACGTGTGAAGCTTGTGGTTGCCTGTGGGCTTTTGCCGTGGTCCCCCTGTCGTTAGATTCTGTTGGCGCGCATCCCTGAGGAATGGTTAGTGTATTGTCCGCCCCGTTGTTCACAATGGAGTGGGAGCTGGAGCACGTGACCCCCCTCACCTGTCTCCGTGAGGGGTACGGGGCCTGCTTGCAGACACCTCTGTGCCTGTCCGCTACAGATGGAGAAGAGGCACCCTGCTGGGGCTCATTGATTAGGCTAACACCGCGTGAGCCGTGAGAGGGGGGGGGGAACTGCCCCCTCCCTTCATGTTGGCTGGTAGGCCAGAGGGACCCGTTTCTGCTGAAGTTATTGTGTTTGTTGTTGATGTTTTGTTTTTTAGTCAATAAAACAGAGAGGGGCTGTTTTTTGAGCTTCATTCGTGCTTATGTGTAACGACATATATGACTTTATGACACTCACAGCAGGAAAAACATGATTTGTACATGCAACAGAGTTACCAGCTTTTTGTACTGTGCTACAAATAAAGTCTGGATATGAAAAGATCATTCCCCGTACCGCTTGGGCGGGTGATCGTGTAAACCCAAGACGTGAACCTGGTTCATCAGGCATGCTTTTGTCTGGTGTCCCGGTTCTCCGAGGAGGCCCTGTGTCTGACCGCCTAGCGGGGGACAAACCTGTTTTTGCTCCATGCGTGTTCGGTCCGAGGTGGGCCCGGCGGTTGATTCTGCCGGTGCTCGTCCTCGTATGCCGGCCGCTTTTGCGGTGGGGCACGCGTTGCTGAGCGGTGTCGAGGCTGCGCAGGTCTGCCCCCAGCTGACTCCCTGGGGGGGGGCGAAGGTTCTCCTGGGAATGCCCACCCGGAGAGCTTCAGCCTGTTTGCGCCTCTGGTCCAGCTTGGTCTGAATTCGATCCAGAGCTTTCCCAAACAATCCCGTCGGTTCTATCGAGTGGTGGAGAAAAGGCACCTTTTGTCCCTCGGGAAGGTCAGTTAAAGTCATCCACAGATGGCGTATCGCGATGACCACTTCAGCCATGCCTCTGCCTTGAGCAACAGCGGCTGTTCCCATCATGCAGACCACAAAGTCTGTTGCCCTGCGGGCCTCATCCAGCAAGTCAGCGGCAGCTTGCTTGTCCGTAGTTACCTGGAGCTGTTGCAGTTTTTCAGCCAGGTAAGCCTGCATCAACGCGGACGCATTCATCACGCGCACCGCGAGTCCCTGAGTTCTGTAGCATTTCTCAAGTAGAGAAGCTGAAGCTCGACAAGCTTTGTTGGGGAGAGTTGGTTTTGTCCCGGATGACTTGGGAGCCATGTGGTACGCCAGTGTGTCCTCAATTTGAGGCACGTTGGCTATTCCCACCTCATCCATCCCGTCCACGTCGAGAAACTGCGAGAGAGGTAACAGCATGGGAGCTCGGGGCTGAGGCCTGGTGCGAGTCAGTTCTGTGAGGAAGTCCGGGAAGACGGGCATCCTCTGCCTCGTGGTGGCCTGCTGCTTTGAGTAAAAATAGTTTCCTGCCAGCCTCGTGACCCGTTGACGAGGCGGAGGCTCTGGCCATGGGATCTACAGCGCGTCCGCTGCTCTGTGACACAGGTCAAACAGAGCAGGGATGGAAAAGTCATTCTCCAGGAGCACAGGTACCGGGGTTAGGGAGAGGTCTTCTCCCTGTTCCTCGTATTCGACGTCTGCGTCCTCCGCGGAAAATTTGCCCGAGGCTGAAATCGAGATCTCGTCCTCGTTCATCATGCTTCGAGTGTTGAATCCGACTGTTAAGTCCACCATAGGAGCCAGCACGTCAGGGCTGTCACCCCATTCGACTCGTGTGCTGTCGTGCAGAGCCATGTTCTCGCGCTCAGGCATGGGAGTGAGGGGCTCGGTGGTGTCTGGTTCCGCTGGCGCTGCTGCGGCGCCCATGGCCTTCAGCCCGGTGTCTTCTCACCGCATCCAGCATCTGGCTGCAGTGTGGGCAAGAATCTTGCACATCCAGCGCCATTTTTGCGTGTAACATCCCAGGGTTTCTGCAGGTTTGAACAACTCAAATTTAAGACCTTTTTAAGACCTTTTTTAGACCAGTATGAATCAAATTTAAGACCTATTCACAACATATGTACACGACAGAAATGTGCAGAAGAAATGCATAATTACTTAATTACTTGAGAAGTAACTTTATTGAAAAAAGAAACAAACACATTTTACATGCAGTGTTATGGATAATATATGTATGTATATGATATATGTATGATATATGTATGCTTGTATGTGGACTACATACATCTGAGCTCCTCTCCCTTAGCAAGAATCTCCTCCTCAATGTTCTTCAGCTCAGCTGCTTTATCCTTGCTAGCTCTCCTCAGAATGTTTGACTTTATCAACTGAGCCATCTGAGTGCCAGCCTTACCTTCAGCCTGCTCTGCAAATTTGTCTGCATCTTTGGAAAGAGTTTCAGCAACTGTTTGTACTGTGGTCCTCCTTTTTTTGAGTTCCTCCAGGTAATCCTCTGCTGCCTTTCTCTTTTGGTCCACACACTCCTGAGGAAAGACAAAAACAAATATGAGACTTCAGACATTGTATTCTGTCTTATTTTGACTGAGACACAGGCCTAAATTATATTCATTCATTCAACCAAAAAATATCCAATTATTATTATGATAAAAACAACGAGTCATAAATAAAATTAAAAGAAGCAGAAAGAAAATACTGTATGTATATCTGCTCCCTTTTTCCTCAAAAAGTTAAATTCAAACAAAATCAATACAGAGTCCTCAAACAACAGCCTCAAACAACAACTTATGTCAACAAACACATATACAGTATAAGTTAGTACTAATACTGTATACTTATAAAACACATTTACAGAAATATATAGCCTAAACAGGTTTATCAAATTTGCATCTGAAAACTAAAGCTGTCATATAAACATGTTTGTTAAAAATAAAACATTTACCGGTAGGCTACTTACTTTTACATGCTTCATTAGGTCATTAGCTGTTGAATGCCCCATGAACTGGGATCCCAGGTATCTGGACTGTACCTGTCCCTCCTCCCAAAAACGCAGGTGTAGGTCCAGCTGCTTGGTTTTGGTGGTTTGATTCAGGCTTTCATCGAACATGAGCACAAACGGTCCAGTCACTTTGGAAATTAGTTCTCTTTTTATAAAGTCTGCTAGTCCAAAGCGGGTAATATATGCAGTTTTATCTTTTCCACACTTAAATGATTTGGCGATGTCCAAGTCTGGAAACATTGTTTGAAACAAGTCTCCAATGTCTTCATTTGCGCTGTATGAGTGATATTATCACGTGGAGAACCCAGAGAACCTCCGCTCGTAATGTAGCCTCTGACCCGAAGGCAACACAAAGGCCTCCTGTTAGCGACGCTAACAGGAGCTGCGGAGCAGTTGTCTCTCCGAGGCAGAGTAGATGAACCAACGCTGGAGCAGCAGAACTGGCTAATAGCGTCGTCTGTCGCAGGCCTTTCACAGCGCTAACGTGCTAACATGCTAACGTTCCGAGTTTAATATTTCTTTTACATACGCAGCAGTAGGCCTCGAAGTCGCCGTTTGGTGAAGGCTTTAACCAAACCTTAAAGTCGTCCCTCTCAAGCCAAGTGATGTTGAATTTGCATTTCCCCATGTTAGCAACAGCACGCTGTCTTCTTCTTCTTCTTCTGCTGTTGTTATTCTTCTTCTTCGTTTTATTCTTGCCCGCCGACGATCACATGACACGGACTCTCAGAAACTGATTGGCTGCAATGCGTCACATGTTTGTCAGTAGCAAGCTTTTCTTTTTTCTTTTTTTGGAGCGATTGAGGCAGGATTACGAGGCGCTCGAAATTAAGACCTCCTCAAAACAAATTTAAGACTTCAACGCAATAATTCGGCAAATTTAAGACCTTTTTGAGGCCTAAAATCGGGATTTTGAAATTTTAGACTTTTTAAGACCCCACGGAAACCCTGCATCCCCAAGCAGACAGGACAGGCCTCGTGGGTGTCCATTGCTGCGAGGGAGAAACCGCATCCGCTAGGACAGGCGCGCGAGGTTGGGCTCGCCGTCCTGCTGGTTTTCCTTGGAAGTCTTGTCTTTCGCTTTCCTTTCTCCGGAGGCATGTCCGAGATAAGGCGAGCGAGTCCTTCCAGAATCCTTTTTCTTTTATTTTCAAACATCTCCTCCGTCGCGTTGCTTTCGCTGGCTAGCCCGCTACGAGTTAGCAGGGGTAGCGGTTGTTGCGCAGTTAGCGCCGTCGAGCGAAGCAGTCTGCGGAGAGAGGAGAAAAAATACTTTGGGGTTAAGAGAAAATGTGCCGGACTAGCTTTCGCTAGCCCAGCAGTACGCAGGAATAATTCTCCGTACGCTCTGTGTAGGGAGCAAGCTCACCTCTGGTTGAGCGATGAAACAACAGAGAAGTCCCGCGAAGAGAGGTAGTTCAGGTTTAAGCGAGGTGAAGGGCAAAAAAGAGAAAGATGGATGGGCGTCAGCAGCTTAAATAACCAGAGGGCGGGGCCTCTGACGCAACGCTGACGCCCTTGCCGTAAAGGCGTGAATGTATTCCTTCAGGTAATCGCGCGGGGGCGCAATTCCCATAGCATATGTTGCACCGAGAGAACATGACTGAAAGGGAACAACCATTCACACTCACACCTAGGGACAATTTAGAGTTACCAATCAGCCTAATATGCATGTTTTTGGTCTGTGGGAGGAAATCAGAGTACTGGTACCCGGAGAAAACCCACGCATGCACGGAGAGAACAAGCAAACTCTACCCAGAAAGGTCCCAGGCCGGGATTTGAACCGGCAGCCTTCTTGCTGAGAGGCAACAGCTCTACCAACTGAGCCACCATGCCTCTAATAAGTAAACTATTTATTTAATTTATTAATCACCATTCCACAGTACTTCATTGTTTTTTTTGTTGTTGTTGTCATAATTAGAATTATTTTTAATTGTTTTTGTTTTTTTTGTTTGCTTTTTCTTTCTCAGATACATCCTTCAGTTTTGAGATGATTTACAAAAAGATTTAAAAAAAACTGAAACGCACACTGAAAAAAACAGTTGTGCAGCTGCATTTCTTTACAACATTCACCCCAAACCAGAATCCCAGCTTAGGCAGCATGAACTGTAACACGCGTGTCATTTTCTTCCTACTTTCCTTATTTGTGCATCTTCCTTCTCCCTGCTCTGCTGCCCGAACATTTTCTCTCATCCTCCAGAGCATCATCATCTGCCGTTGTCAGTCGCCCCTCCTTTTGGTGTAGTCGCAGCCTGGCCTTCCCCATGTCCTCTCATCACATGCCCCCAACCCCCTCTAAGTTTAGCACCAATCTGACATTTCTCAGTCAGCATCTGCACAACCCGAACAGATGGGGTGGTTATATTTATCCTGTTTGACATCCATAAAGTACACAGCCAATGACTGCACAAACTTTTACATAAATGTTTTAGTAAAAAAAAACTAAAAAAACAAATGGAGTTCTGATTGAATAGATGTTTTATCTAATCTTTATCTTTATGTTGTCAGACCTATCAGAGCATTCAAATATTAAAAACTCGTGTCTTCAATTGTTCTTATGTAACTGTCTCTTTGTGACCTGGTCTGAACTCTTTGTAACATGTCTATTCATTGATCCTGAGGTCAAACCAGGTTTTAGACTGAATTAACTGATTAGATTTAATTATTGAATCTGAGCAAATGAGATGTATTTGAACTACTAACAAGCCACAACCTCTTCACTTAATCTTCTTATCAACAGATTATCTGGTAAGATTTCCAGGCTGGCTGTGTCTAGTCTGTATGCTGCAGATTTTGTATTGTTTTTGACAACGTCCACTTGTTACACCAGTTTGCATAACACAAAACATTAAAAAACACATTTATTTTATTATTATTTTTTATTTATTTATTTTTCCCTTTATAGATGGCCTCCCTTCTCACCTCACAGCCATCCTCTTCACACCAACATGATACTTTTTTTTTAATAGAAAGAAAGGAAAAGACAGAAAGTAAGACCACAAAACAAATATCCACAAAAAGAGCACAAGGCAAACACACCCAACCGCCATCTGCAATCCTGTAAAGTACATGACAGAACACAGCAACAAAACCCATTACTGTATTACACCCATTCTCCATAACCTCCATTGGCTTCCTGTCACCTACAGAATTCAGTACAAAACTGCTCTCATCACACATCAATGCTTACACGGAACTTCACCTGACTATCTAAAGGACATTCTTGCACCATATTCATCCACCCGGTCTCTACGATCACAGAACAGTAATCTACTTCACATTCCACGAACCAAATTAAGGACCATGGGAGACCGGGCATTCTGTGTGGCTGCCCCCCGCCTATGGAACTCCCTCCCTGACTACCTGAGAGCTCCACAGTCACTGGTTGACTTTAAAAGCGGTTTAAAGACTTTTCTTTTTAAGCAAGCCTATTCTGCCTCCGCATGATTTTATCTTTGATCTTGGCTGATAGTATTATTGATTTTACTTGATTTTATCACTTGTTTTATTTATTTATTTATTTTTTAAGCAGGCCTATTCTGCCTCCACATTATTCTGTCTTTAATCTTAGTTGATATCATTATTGATTTTATTTGATTTTATCACTTGTTTTATTGTTGTAGCACTTTGAGATTTTTATTAATGAAAAGTGCGGTATAAATTGAATTTATTATTATTATTATTATTAAAAACACATATGTATAAAAGACACATAATATTCATGACTTTGCAGTAGATTATAT
>JBBPBX010015791.1:31687-48971 GCA_038048925.1 Garcialebias charrua
TATATATATATTATATATATATTATATATATATATATATATATATATATATACATATATATATATATATATATATATATATATATATATATACATATACATCCATCCATCCATCCATTTTCTTCCGCTTATCCGGGGTCGGGTCGCGGGGGTAGCAGCCTAAGTAGGGAGGCCCAGACTTCCCTCTCCCCAGCCACTTGGAGCAGCTCCTCTGGGGGAATCCCAAGGCGTTCCCAGGCCAGCCGAGAAACATAGTCCCTCCAGCGTGTCCTGGGTCTTCCTCTGGGTCTCCTCCCGGTGGGACATGCCCGGAACACCTCACCAGGGAGGCGTCCAGGAGGCATCCTAACCAGATGCCCGAGCCACCTCAACTGGCTCCTCTCGATGTGGAGAAGCAGCGGCTCTACTCCGAGTCCCTCCCGGATGACTGAGCTTCTCACCCTATCTCTAAGGGAGAGTCCAGACACCCTGCGGAGAAAACTCATTTCAGCCGCTTGTATCCGAGATCTCGTTCTTTCGGTCACAACCCAAAGCTCATGACCATAGATGAGGGTGGGAACGTAGATCGATCGGTAAATTGAGAGCTTTGCCTTTCGACTCAGCTCTCTCTTCACCACGACAGACCGGTACAGCGCCCGCTTCACTGCGGATGCTGCACCTATCCGCCTATCGATCTCACGCTCCAGTTTTCCCTCATTCGTGAACAAGACCCCGAGATACTTAAACTCCTCCACTTGGGGCAGGACCTCCTCCCCGACCCGGAGAGGGCATGCTACCCTTTTCCGGCTCAAGACCATGGCCTCGGATTTGGAGGAACTGATCCTCATCCCGGCCGCATCACACTCGGCTGCAAACCGCTCCAGCGAAAGCTGTAGATCACGATCTGATGAAGCCAATAGGACCACATCATCTGCAAAAAACAGAGAAGCGATTCTAAGGCCACCAAAACGGATCCTCTCAACACCTTGGCTGCGCCTAGAAATTCTGTCCATAAAAGTTATGAACAGAATCGGTGACAAAGGGCAACCTTGGCGGAGTCCAACTCTCACTGGAAACGAGCCTGACTTACTGCCGGCAATGCGGACCAAGCTCTGACACCGGTCGTACAGGGACCTAACAGCCCATATCAATGGGCCTGGTACCCCATACTCCCGGAGTACCCGCCACAGAACCCCCCGAGGGACGCGGTCGAATGCCTTTTCCAAGTCCACAAAGCACATGTAAACTGGTTGGGCAAACTCCCACGCACCCTCCAGGACCCTGTTGAGGGTGTAGAGCTGGTCCAGTGTTCCACGACCAGGACGAAAACCACACTGCTCCTCCTGAATCCGAGGTTCGACTATCCGACGGACCCTCCTCTCCAGAACCCCTGAATAGACCTTACCAGGGAGGCTTAAGAGTGTGATCCCTCTATAGTTGGAACACACCCTACGGTCCCCCTTTTTGAATAGGGGAACCACCACCCCAGTCTGCCAATCCAAGGGAACTGCCCCCGATGTCCACGCGATATTGCAGAGTCGCGTAAGCCAACACAACCCCACAACATCCAGAGCCCTAAGGAACTCAGGACGAATCTCATCCACCCCCGGAGCCTTGCCACCGCGGAGCTTTTTAACCACCTCGGCGACCTCAGCACCAGAGATTGGAGAGCCCGACCCAAAGTCCCCAGGCTCCGCTTCCTCAGTGGAAGACGTGCCAGTAGGATTGAGGAGGTCTTCGAAGTATTCCGCCCACCGACTCACAACATCCCGAGTTGAGGTCAACAGCACGCCATCCCCACCATAAATGGTGTTGGTCGCGTACCGCTTTCCCCCCCTGAGACGCCGGATGGTGGACCAGAATCGCCTCGAAGCCGTACGGAAGTCATTCTCCATGGCCTCTCCGAACTCCTCCCACGCCCGAGTTTTTGCCTCAGCAACCACCCGAGCCGCATGCCGCTTGGACTGCCGGTACCTATCTGCTGCTTCCGGGGTCCCACAGGCCAAAAAGGCCCAATAGGACTCCTTCTTCAGCTTGACAGCATCCCTCACCGCCGGTGTCCACCACCGGGTTCGAGGGTTGCCACCACGACAGGCACCAACAACCTTGCGGCCACAACTCCGATAAGCTGCCTCGACAATAGAGGCGCGAAACATGGCCCACTCGGGCTCAATGTCCCCCGCCTCCCTCGGAACGTGTTCAAAGCTCTCCCGGAGGTGGGAGTTACTGTACATATACATTCATACTGTACATATACATTCATATTCAGTCATATACCCATCTACATATCTACATACGATACCTGCATGTGCATCCCTGCATCTATTAGTGTGTGGTTGTAAGCATGCATAAATTAATAAGTCTTCTCTAATAGAACATTGAATAGTGACCGTGAAGCATCAGAGATCCGCCCCCCAAGACCCGAGGCAGACAAAGGGGGGGACCAGAGCCCAAGACCCCAAGAAGGACCCCGAGCCCAGAGCCCCCAGGGCCACCCGAACAGGACAAACCACCTACCCATCCCCCAGATCCGACCATAGGGGAGACCCCAGCCCCACCAGGCAGCCACCAGGCCGAGCCAACATACGCCCAAGTGCCCAACCCCTGATACCGAGGGCCCCAAGTTCTGATTTAATAGATGTTTGATCTAATTATCTTTACATTGTCAGACCTATCAGAGCATTCAAATATTAAAAACTCGTGTCTTCAATTGTTCTTATGTAACTGTCTCTTTGTGACCTGGTCTGAACTCTTTGTAACATGTCTATTCATTGATCCTGAGGTCAAACCAGGTTTTAGACTGAATTAACTGATTAGATTTAATTATTGAATCTGAGCAAATGAGATGTATTTGAACTACTAACAAGCCACAACCTCTTCACTTAATCTTCTTATCAACAGATTATCTGGTAAGATTTCCAGGCTGACTGTGTCTAGTCTGTATGCTGCAGATTTTGTATTGTTTTTGACAACGTCCACTTGTTACACCAGTTTGCATAACACAAAACATTAAAAAACACATTTCTGACTGTAGACTGCTGCACATTTTGTTGTTTTGAGAGTGAAGCTTTGGTAGCAAAGAAAAATACCTATGACTTTATTTTATCTAACGGTAGAAAATGTCTGACATAAATGTGGTAAAGATTACAAACACACCAACATTGGTTATCTCCAAAAAATAGTGAGTAGAAGGTCTTAAAGAGAAATACTTCACCTGGTGGTGAACTTACATCTTTGACCTCATACTTAAATGGGTAACATGTCCACATCTGGTGAAATGGACAGAAAATTACCCAGATACAGAAGCATAGCCTGATGCCGGGTACCCACCAAATGCGTCAAAACGCTCTTGCCGCACCCTTTTGGCCGCTTGTCACCAGAATCTGTTCACACTGAAGACGCGTCTGATGACGCGCAGTGGGAGGAGCGTCTGGCTCCTTTTCCGGTTGTTTTCTGTACACCGGGCAGATAAAATCAGCTGTACGTGAGCCTCGTTACTACTTGAGCGGGCCGAACTGCAGCTCCGAAAGTCTTTGTTGAGATTAAAACTTTTTTTTTATGTTTGGGGTGATCGTACGCTCGAGGGACAGCAGCAACTGTAAAAATGCCAAGTTTCTTACCGGAGGCTGGTTTCTTCATGGAGGCTCGATGGGGTGAGTTTAAAAAGTCCAAAAAAAGTCCCGTCGTCGTTGCGTCATCACATAGCAGAGGCTCTCCCGATTGGTTGCTGCGACGCGTCGAGCAGCCAAAGTTCAAATATTTTAACTTTGGTTGCTCGACGCGTTCGCCGGCTTTGGACGCGTCGCGTGCGCAGAAAAGAACTGCTGCGCGCTGCCGCGCTTGAAACGCTCAAAACGCGCTGCTTCACGATTTGCCGCGCCTCGACGCGTCTCTGCATAGACTTTCAATGTAAACCGGCCACTTCCGCTGCCCGAAACGCGTTTGGCGGGTACCCGGCATCAGTCTCCAGAAAAACCCCCAAAAAACCATTGAATAAACATGCTTTGGTTCTGAGATCAGGGCACCTCCAATGGGGTACCTGGAGTCTAGTCTGTATCCATGGTTTTGGGTGATAGTCCAGTAGACCCGTTTCTATTGGGGACCAATATTCATAACATTTGTTTACATCTTCAGCTCGTGTGGTTTGCATTCACATTGCACTGAGTCAGTTGAGCCAACCTGTCCCTCCTCGCCTGTGGTGGCGCTGCACCAAAAACCACCGAAGGAAACAACATGGAAACCTCTGAAGAAAACACTTCTTCTTCTTCTTTTTATTAATTTTGTATTTATTTATAAAAATTTATTCATTTAAAAAAACGAAATATTTTTTTCCATAAATGATAAGAATATAAAAAATAAAATGAAAAACAGCAGAAAGAGGAAAAAAAAATCTTATTATATCTGCCCCTTTTTTCCAAACAATTAGTTCAAACAATAATAATCTTCAAGTAACAGAACAAAATGAATAACTATTTCTAACTCTAATACAATACACATTAAGCTACTTCATATATATTTTTAACAATTCAGTTGTGATCATTTTCTTAAATGTATACATTGACATGGCATTTTTAACATCACTCTCCAGACCATTCCACAATCCAAGTCCCTGGATTGAGGTAAACCGTTCCTTCAAACTAGTTCTGAATTTTGGTTTGACAAATATCTCTATTTCCTTACGATTATAACAACTTTGTCTTGTAACAAAAAAAATAGGATATTTAAAGGTAATGTGTTATTCTGAGTCCTGTACATAACTGATAAAATATTATAATCTACCAAATCATGGTACTTCAATAATTTCAGTTGATAAAATAATATGCTTGATGGATGACGGAAATGCTTTCTAGTGATAATTCTTACATTTCTTTTCTGTAAAACAAAAATAGGCTTTGTGCTTGTTTTACACACTTTCCCCCAAACATCAATACAATAGATAACATTTGGAACAATGATTGTGTTCTTCTTCTTCTTCTTCTTCTAGAAATGAAAACGAAAACTAAACATTTAGTATAACAAATATATTACAAAAGGAAATAAAATGTAAAAGTATTATATTATTATACCTTTTTTTTTTTAGAAATGCAAAATTAGAAAAGAGAATTATTATTATTATTTTTTTTTATTATTATTAATTTACTACAGATACATTTACAATCATAAGAATGTGAACAAAAAGAACAAAGGACAAGATTACAAGAACAAGGAACACAGAGAAAAAAAATAACTATGCCAGGGGGGTGCCAGATTTCTACAATGAGTGCATAAAAAATAAAATTATACATTAAATATACTCAAGGAGCTACAACATTCAAACGTGTTTATAGCTTTCTTGTTGTTACTCTTAGAAATGGTGCATAAATATAATTCTATTTCTTTAATTAAGCCTGGAAAAAAAGGCGAAGATGATGAAAATTTACATTTGTGAATATGGTATTTGCCAAATATTATAATTAAATTAATTGCCAGTTTTTTTTAACATTAATATTCTTTTCGTGAAAGCCAAAAATAATGTGTTCATATCTTAACGAAAATTTTGAATCAATATTACTGATGATAAAATTATTACAATGCTTCCAAAATGTCTTAATGATACAACAATTCCAGAATAAATGACTGATTGTTTCGGGGTGCTCTTTGCAAAATTTACAGTTGGGGTCAATTGTTTTGATATATTTCTTCATGAATTGATTAGTAGGATATATTCTGTGTAACAGTTTAAAGGAGACATCTTTCATTTTGTTGTTTATCATCAGTTTCTGATGAAATGTCCACACATTTTTCCATTGTGAGTCAGGGACAAAGTTTCTCCAGTATGAGACAGATGAGGGGATAGAAATAATATCCTGCTGGAACAGGGCACGGATAATTCTGTTGTTCCTACATGTTGAAGAAAAACAAGCTTTACCAACAGTGGTGTCAGTTACATTCAACAAGGATTTCTGTTCATCAAAAACATTGTTTCTAAAGAGTTCACAAATTTCATTAGTAACAGCATCAAACACAATATCATACTCTTTAGTAGTGACAGCAAGGTTAAACTTCATGTTGAATTCATCATAACTGAGTAAACATCCATTTTTCTTAAACAGTTGACCCACTAGAAGGATGTTTTGGTTGAACCATTGTGGATAAAAAAGTGATTTGTTATTGTAAAGGATAAATTTGTTATTCCAAATAAAAAAATTATGAGGGGAAAAATTATGTTTATAAATAAGTGCCCATGAAAGAAGTGTTTGTTTGTGAAATGCAGAAAGTTTTACTGGTACTTTATCTATATTGTAATTACAGAGGAGGAGAAAATCGAGCCCCCCTAAATTTGAGAAGATGTGATGTGGGAAAATATTCCACATGGAAGACGGATTTTTTAAATATGATTTTATCCAATTTACTTTGAAGGTATTGTTTAGAGTTGTGAAATCGAGAAAATTTAAGCCTCCTTTCTCGTATGAGCTCATTACCACAGATTTCCTTAAGTAATGAATACGATTTTTCCATAGGAAATTAAACAGCATTTGGTCAATAGTCTTTAATGTTTGATTGTCTAAGTCTAGGGAAAGTGCAGAATAAGTAAGTCGTGATATTCCTTCAGCTTTAGATAATAAAACACGTCCTCTAAAACTTAGGTCTCTTTGAAGCCATAGATTAAAACGTTTTTTGGTTTGGTCAATTAATGGAGCAAAGTTTAAAGAGCATCTTTCTGAGTTGTTTTTGGAGATAATTATGCCTAAATATGTTACACTTTCTTTGACAGGGATATTAGATATAAATTTTGAAGTACAGTCTTTAACTGGTAAGAGTTCACATTTTTTAAAGTTCAAGTGAAGTCCTGAAACATTAGAGAAGGTTTGGATTAAATTTAAAGCTGGTGAAATTTGACTGCTGTCTTTTAAAAAAAGAGTAGTATCATCAGCTAACATACTAATTTGAATTTCTTTACCAAAAACAGAAATACCTTTTAGTTGATTTATAGAAATAAAGTCAGCAAGAATTTGGGTGGCTAAAAGGAAGAGATAAGGGGAAATTGGGCAACCCTGCCTAATTCCTCGATTTAAGTTAAATCTAGGGGAGGTACCATTTTTTAATTTGACAGAACAGTTAGCATTTTTATATAATGTTTTAATTGAACTACAAAAGAAGGGCCCGAATCCAAATTTATGAAGACAGCTGAAGATAAAATTGTGATTAATAGAGTCAAACGCTTTGTAAAAGTCTAAGAAGAGTATGAAGCTATTATCAGTAATTAATTCTGAGTAGTCAAGGATATCAAGAACAAGTCGTATATTATTGGAAATATGCCTATTTTGCATAAATCCAGATTGTGCCTCTCCAATAATTGTATTTAGTACAGATTTAATTCTTTCCGCAAAAATTGATGCCAGGATTTTGTAGTCGTTGTTCAAAAGACATATAGGGCGCCAATTATCAATAAGTAATTTATCTTTTTTGGGCTTAGGTATAAGGGTAATGATCCCTTGATTTAAAGTAGCGGGGAGAGTTCTTTTTTCAATGCTCTCTAAAAATACTTTAGTAAGAAAAGGAGCAAGTTGATCACTAAATTGCTTATAGAATTCCCCTGTTAGCCCATCTGACCCAGGAGATTTGTTATTTTTTAGACGATTTATAGATGAAAGAGTTTCATTAACTGTAAGAGGAGAATCACACATCTCACGTTCAGAGTCAAGGATGTTCTGCGTGTTGACTGATTTTAAGAATGGCTCAGGGTTTTTGTCAGAGTGACTAAGAGCATAAAGTTTACTGTAAAAAGAGCTGACATAGTTTGCAATAATTTTTGGATCAGAGGATACTTGGCCTTCTATATTTAATTCATGGAGCGTATTGGATTTGGCACGATGTTTTTCTAGTTGAAAGAAATAGGAGGAGTTACTTTCTCCTTCTTCCAACCATTTTAATCTTGATCTTACAAAGGCTCCTTCTGCCCTATTTTTATAAATTTCGTCCAGCTTATTCTGTAAAATAGCTAAATTTAATTTATCATTGTCTGAGAGGTCTAGAGGACTCTTTTTGGAGAGCGTCATAATTTCACCAATGATTTTATTTTCTTCAGCTTTCTTGGTCTTTTTAAAGTCAGAGCCAAATTGCCTTAGAAATTTTGTAGTCTCAAATTTAAATAACTCCCAGTTGACACCAAATTTATTTTCAGAGTTGGCTTTATCAAAAAAATAAGAGATTGTTTGGGAGATTTTTTGCTGTACTGGGTGCATTTTAAGTAATGAATTGTTTAAAATCCAGTAAGCTTTCCTATTCTGTGTTTGGCTTTCAGTAAAATGTAATGAAATAAATATTGCTTTGTGGTCAGTGAGAGGAGTCGGAAGAATGTTAACAGTAAAGTTATTATTTGGTAGGTGATCAGACACTAACCAATAATCAATACGAGATTGTTTAGATCCATCATTATTACTCCAGGTGTAAATAGTGTCTAAAGGAAATTTTTCTCTCCAGATGTCCTTTAAACTGTATCTCTGCATAAAAGATTTTAGAGGAGTGTTAGAATCTTGAGCTCGAGGAGGCCATTTGTCCAATTGATTGTTTAGTATCATATTGAAATCCCCTCCCATGAGGATAATTGCATTAGGAAATTTGTTTAGACCATCGGCTAGATTTTGTTCTATCAGAGAGAGAAGTTGTAAGTTTTCATTTTTTGAGTTATAACCATAAATATTTATGGTAATTATGATTTTATTATAGTATGACAATATTGTAAATACAAAATGTCCCTGAGAATCAGATTTATTCAAAAGGATGTCACCTTCAAATTTGTTTTTGAGTGTAAGAGTGCCAGCTGAATGCTGGCTACCATGTGATGAATATAGGGTGTTGCCCCACTGGTTTTTCCAAAAATTTATGTCATCACTAGTAGAGTGTGACTCTTGAAAGAAAAAAAGATCTGTATTTTGTTGTTTGGCAAAAAGAAATAAAGCTTTCCGTTTTGTGGAATTTTTTAACCCCCTGGCATTCAAAGAACATATAGATAACGACAGTGTTATAAAAAGAGATGTAAGTTTTAGTGAATGTGCTGTGTTGCTTTCAGCCTGTGCGCTGATTTACAGAAAAGTTGGAAGAATAAACCATAAATGTTATTTTTGTTAACGCTACTTAATAAGAACAATTTCAGAGAGCAAAAAGTGCAATCTGTTTTAGTTGAATTTGAATCTTCTACATCAAGATGAACTTTTTTCTGAACAAGGTGCATAAAATGCTAGTTTAAAGTCTCAGCTCCCAGTGCCTACAGATCTTGTGACTCAGGAATCCTCTTCTATCCGGAGTTAGTAGGGGAGAAAAGAGAATATAAACATGATTGCAGACATAGCCATTTTGATCCACACTCCACACCAGTAGGTGGCGGTAATGCACACCTTCTGTTGTTTGCCAACCACCATAAAACTCCATTAAGAAGCAGAAGAAGAAAACAAAAATTGAGTGGCGTCTTATTTTGGCAGTTTTACGATTTCTGTTTTGTCCTTTTTCAACAATGGACTCATTATGAGCGAAAGATGAGGCAGAAGGCCATGGAGAATGTTTTTTCACACAAGGCAGCTGTGTAAGGTAAGAGAAATGTGTGTTTGCCCTGCACTGCAGTCCACTTCCTGCTTTTGGAGTGGTCTCTGCTTGCATTCACATGGCTCTAGAGTTCACTTCAACTGAACTGAGACCTATATTTAAGTAGGGATGTACCGATCCACAATTCTCGCTTCCGACCCGATACTTAAAACTGGTTATCGACCGATACCTACTTTCCTGATCTGATACTGTTCAGGTATATTAATCTGTATAATGAAATTTTTGTACTGAGACTATTCATTTTAACAATGTGTGAGATAAACCCAATGAAGACACTCTTGAACCTTACAACAGGAAACTCACAAACTTTAGCCACACACAAGAGGCAGGACTATACCACACACATGTCCTTCTCACTCATGGTGCAGCTGGAAAAACAAAACAAAAAAACACTAAGCATGATGGGAAAGACAACACAGCCCACTCCCCTTAACCACTAAGAGAGTGGATTTTGTTGTATTTCCCATAATGCTTAGTGTTTTTGTTTTGTTTTACAGCTTTAGGTGCAGCTGGAAAACTAAAAAAACAGCTAAGCATTATGGGAAAGACAACAAAATCCACTCCCTTAGTGGTTAAGAGGGGAGTAGACTGTGTTGTCTTTCCCATCATGCTTAGCGGTTTCTTTGTTTTCCAGCTTTAGGTGCAGCTGGAAAACTAAAATACCGCTAAGCATTATGGGAAAGACAACAAAATCCATTCCCTTAGTGGTTAATGGGAGTGGGCTGTGTTGTCTTTCCCATCATGCTTAGTGGTTTTTTAGTTTTTCCAGCTGAAGGACATGTGTGTGGTATAGACCTGCCTCTTGTGCGCTGTTAAAGTTTGGGTGTTTCATGTTGTGAGGCCCTAAGTGTCTTCATTGGGTTTAACTCACACAATGTTAAGACGGCAGTCACAGAATGTGATGGAACAATAGTGCTCTTTGAAGCTGGATCGGAAATATTGGCAGGTTGGATCCGATATCCGATACTTAAATTATGCTGGTATCGGATACCGATACTGGATTGGATCGGCCCCATCCCTATATTTAAGCAGGCCAGAGTTTGTTTTTTGGTCCATATCAGAGTTTGATTGCACGTTTTCCCCAAAAGAACTCGACTTTCTATGCAAACAGACTAGAGTTTGATTAAAGCAAGCTAAATAGCTGGGTTGGTGTGAATGCACCCTTTGTCTTCTTTGTGCCGTCGCACTCTAGAATTATCAGCTAATGCTTTGCATAGGTTTTAAATCCTTTCCTGGACTCTGACTCAATCTGCTCTCTGTGCTCATTCCCTGCCTAGTTTTTTAAAGTTCATTTCCTTTGTTGCTTGATGTTTATGTGACTGATCACTCTTGCTTAGCATTACCTGGTATTGATGTCACCACTGCAGAAAATGGTTGTACCAAACAAAAAAAATGTGGTGTTCATGTGCAAAACAGGTAAAAGTCTTACATTAATCAAAGAACCAGTCAGTTCTTGATACAATACAGTAGTTCTTGTCAACATTGTGCCTATCTGCTGCCAGTAGAAGTGTCGTTTACAAGATGCTGAACCCAACCTTCAACAACTAACCAAACCTTCTTGTCTGAGCCGTTGCAAGACATGTTAGCACGCTGACTCCCAAGTTGGTGAATGTTGAAATAAATTCAGAACTGCACCAGCAGTCCTGATTCCCAGTTTGTTGAGTACCTGCATGTGAAAGATGCACTCAGCAGCTCTGATTTCCAGCCCTCTCATAGCTCAGGGCCAGTACTAAGTACAGGTAGGTTTTAGAAAGAATGGACAAAGAACTCCCGCTCTAATGTTTTTCCACAGCTACAGTGATGACATCACATTTGAGCTTCTAGTCCAATTTACAATTTCAACATATGTTTAGTGAATTATAGGCTAGTCTGTTGTAAACAATCTGATAATTTTATCACGAGAATTTGATTATAGCTAACTCAGTAACCAGACCAGGCTAACTAGCAGTGAAAACAATGCATTTTTATGCGTTCTAATGTTTTCCAGATGCACAGTAAGTCGAGGAAAACAATAACCTTTCAGTTTGAAGTTATGCCTATGATCACCAAAGCATTTGTTCTGTGAGTTATTTTTCATTGTGCATGCTGTAACTGAAACATTTTAAAATCTTACTGTAGAACAGTTACACAGAAAAGTGCATTTTAACCTTGGCCAGATTATTAGACAACTTTCCCTGTACTTTTGCTAAGCTTACAGCATATATGAAGATTAAACTGCTGGCTTACCCTTAAATGTAAAAGAAAATTCCTTGAAAGAATAAAAAATATGTTGTAATCCTCAGGATTTGTGTTCAGTAATAAAAAGGAAATTTGGGGTGAGGATTAATGAATGAATTTCTATGAATTCAAATGTAGGGTACTTCTGGAAAAAAGGAAGAAAATAAGAACCTATTTCCATCCCAGCATTTTATAAGAAACAAATCTCCATGTTTATTTCCATGTTTTATTTGTTGTCGTGAAATGATCATCTTTAAAACCATGCACATAAGAGCAACTCGCGGTGAGGCGTTGGATCAGGAGACATATGGTCTTCTTTGTAACTGTTTTGTCCCCATATTGCCTCTAAATCTCCCTCTTGCCTCTTGTTGACTCTGACTACATTTTTGTTCTGCCTATAAAGCAAGCATATTTGCACCCATCTCCACTTTTATCCAGAACAGTCTCTCAAATAGCCCAACAATTCAGCAACTAGCAGCTGAGCCGTCTGACCCACACACACACACACACACACACACACACACACACACGTTGATGAACACGACTGAAACTGTGAGCACGTTGGAACTCGATAAGTGGTGCTCTGTCCAAATAGAGGAATTAATGAGAGGAACAAAATAACAGGCTGCCCTGGTGGGACACGGTGGTGATGTGTGAGTGTGAGAGTGCATAACAAATTCACATCTCAAATGGCTCCGATGCACTGAGCAATGTGGACTCTGGCCTGGCATACATATGTTTTGCAGTTATAAGAGCTAAGACTAGTTGTTGCATTCAGATGTATATTTTGTTTTTTCAATAGCTTAATTTAAAAAGGCCAACAAATTTAGCCCATTTTGACCGTTTCCCAACAAAATATAGTAACTATATACTGTATGTGGTTGTAATTCAATATATCTTGTATTAGTCAAAACAGTCTTTAAAGTTTAATTCAGATATTTTATTAAGGTCCGTTTTTTAAAACTGTGTTGCTCAAATTTATGGTTTTTGTTTACTTGTTTTGTTTTATTGAAAGTTATTTTGATTCAAGCTATGCGAGTTCAGCATTTCAGTGAAACGTATGAAAAACATGAGTCCGTCCTCTTGGTTGAAAAATCAAAGTGAACAATATGACTAATATTAAGAAACTTGACAATGTATTGGTTTCATTCAAGTAATTTCAACCAATCATGTTGATGTACAGAAGCTGACAGAGGACATGTCTATGAATGTATTTTCTTCTTATTTTAAAAGAGTCAAGCTCATTTAGTCATAATATTGTTTATATATTGTGACCAAGAAAATCTTGTTTGTTGCAATAAATAGAAATTATTATCAATTTGCAATGAAACAAAAGGGATATTTCTCCATCAGAGCTCTGAACAGTTGTTTTGGCAACTGATTCATATTGAAAATGTCCGATTAAGAATATCCAACATTGATCAATATGTTACTGTTACGACCATCGCTATATGTGCCATGATGACAATACTAAGCAGTGGAACTGGGGGTAACACAAGAACGGCTCAATTTTGTACCACAATCCTCCAAAGGCTCTTTTACAAAAGGCTTCAGTCCAGGACTGAGACATGTTGTGGCCACCTCAGTGTGTCTTCTGAGTGGACTGAGGCAGCGAGGGATGGGGTCAAAGCCAGCTCTCCATGTGGGACGTGAGACTGTTCTGTGGAGTTTGTACCCAAGATGCAGACAGATGTGGGGAACTTGAAGATAAAACAAAGAATTCTAATGTATTAACAAAAGATCGAAAACAAAGGCTGACATGGGATACAACAGGACACGGAGGAACAGAACATGACAGCACAATACACAGACAACCAAGAAACACAAAGACGCTGAACTTAAAGGGGCACTAACGAGACATAACGACGAACACCTGGGGTGATTGGGAGCAGGTGAAGAATCTAAAGAAATGACACAACAGATTCTCACCAATTGTCTTGAGAAAATTAGTTTTTCACAAACATTAACAGGCACGAGGATCATGAGTTAACTGAAAAGTTAAGTGATCTGGAAAATGAATACAGTACGGTATGTGAAATGAATTAAATCACAAATTTGGCCATTCTCAGCTTCCGTAAAGTGGAAAACCAACTGTAATCAAAATAAAAACACAAAGTTGAGTCACTCCTAAAAGATCTCACTCACATGTGATGTTTCAATACAAATAAACAATCTTCAAAGTTCATGCTCAATAATCCAGGTAGAAAATCCAACAAAGTTCAGTCAGGTCGTCTGGACGGTTTCTTTTTTGTTGTTGAGACGTTTTGTCCTTCATCCAAAGGACTTCATCAATCTGAGGAGCCACAAACAAAGTGAGTCCCACAAGCCCACTGGTTGGTCCACTGTGTGCGTGCTGCTTGTGAGACTCAGTTTGTTTATGGCTTGGATAGAAGAAGTCCTTTGGATGAAGGACGAAACGTCTCAACAACTAAAAAGAACCCGTCCAGATGACCTGACTGAACTTTGTTGGATAAATAAGCAATCCTGAAAAAATAATACAGGTAGTCCTCGACTTACGACGGAGATCTGTTCCTACGCAGCGTCGTAAACCGAATTTCGACGTAAATCGGAACATACGTAAATACTTAATAATAATAATAATAATAATAATAATAATAATAATAATAATAATGTCTATTCCTGTCATCTGCATATGTTCCCATACACAGACGAAATTCGTCTCTGCATTTAACCCAACCACCTACCAGGTGGTGCAGTGAGCAGCCCGAAAGCGCCCGGGGAGCTGGAGAAATAGGTGTGCACTCATAGACACCCCAAGCTGGGTAGTGGCCGGGGCGCGAACCCGCGACCTTCGGATCCGTAGTCAAAAGCCCTGCCAATAATAATAATAATAATAATAATGAATTCAATTTATAACGCACTTTTCATTAGTGAAAATCTCAAAGTGCTACACACATTGAATGTTACACACATTCATACACCGGTAGCGGCAGACTACCATGCAAGGTGCTTTCCAGTCCTACCGGACAGTCCTATCCTACTTCACCTTATACGTACAGTACTGTATTTTACCAAGCACTTAGCCTATCCTAACACAGTACCCTACATAATTATCAAAAAAAACATACATTTGGGAGCCATAATGAAGGGAAAAAAGAGTTAATTTCCTACTGGTATGCTGGTGAAGCTTCCTCCGTCCCTCCTCCGTATTCTCTATTGCGTTTACGTCGTAAATCCGCCGTCCAGCTCGGTCCATCCTCCGTATTCGTTTACGACGTAAAACTGCGTTCACAGTACAGTGTTGTTTTTTGAATGTCCAGAGGACCAGACTTTACTTTTTTAGAGAGTTATGTGTAGCATTCCTCCGCAGCTATGTTAATAACGTAAAACCGGAAACTGCGTAACTCAGCTTTTCAAAATAAAATTTCAACATAAAAAAAATATATATATTTATATATGTTTTACTTTTTTAATGGGAGATGCGCCGTAACCACGAAACGTCGTAACTCGAGACCGTCGTAACCCGAGGACTACCTGTATAAAGATACAAACTACTGTTACATGTATTTTTTTTCACTCATCAGGCTATTTAGTAAGTGATAGATTAATGTGTATTCAACATGAATAAATAATTTAATAAACCTAAAATCAATATGTTCGTGAACCTGTTTCCATTTTATCTAATTGAGTGTTGAAGATTAAACAATTTCTGCTCCTCTTTTATTAAATGCTCATTGAAAACGTTGAATCCTCACAAGGTCTTTTGACATTTTGTCTGTTGACTGAATGACATCTAACTGTTGTTTTCCTGTAAAAGTCTGCTCTTTTCTCACAAGACAATCTTGGCTTTTTAAATATCTCCGCAGTAAACGATGCTTGTAAATCTAACCTGGAGGTAAAGCCATCACTCTGAGGCAGTCCGTCTGATAATCACAGATGTCCATCTCTGCATCATCCCCGTGTAGGTTATTGTGCTTTTAAATGACAAACAGGAACCGAAAAGCACAAACAAAGCTCTGTCAACGTGTCACTGCACATGGAAACGAACATGTCTGGGGGTCTGTACAGTATCTGGGCCTGATTACACGTGTGCATGTCGGCACATGGAAGAACAAGGCCCTGATACCCTGAGAGGCAGCAGCTAAAGCTTGTAGAATGTGTGCATCAGCCCATCAGACCCCCCAACTCAAACTCAACTCAAATAACCTCTCATTTTGTCAAGACATGCACTAAACCTCAGCTCATCTTCTTATCTCATGTAATTACATTACAGGTTTGGCTTCATGTTGCAGGAGCCTCATTTTCAGTTTCTCAGCGCTGTTTTTCTCATACCCCAGATGAGTGTTTGGTTTGGGGGCTGGTGGTGGCTGGGGTGGGGGGTTAGTTACCTCAAGCAAACTCATCAAAGTCTGAAATTAATGTCTCAGCAGGATTTAGGGTTTAACTTTAGCTGCCTCAAACATAATCTGTGCACTCTGAACAGTACATCCTGAAAAAAAAAAGTTGTTGTCAGGGACAAAGTTTTTACCATCAGAGGATAAAGTCCAGATGGTAAAATCCTTTATAAAAAGGAGATTTAATATTCATAGGTTATTGATCATTTCTAGGGGTTTGCAGACACTTTCATGCATTCTTTTATCAATTTGTCGGAATATGCTGATGAAAGCTTTTTGTTGATGATGAGATTTCATCTACGCCTTTGCTCATTATTTGCTGCGGTTTCATAACCACAAGATAGATCATTGAGCTTTTTATTTTCACTGCTCTGCCCGGATCTGAACCTGACATCTGACCTCCACATCCATCAGAAGTCAGACATACACAAACTGTTTTGATAATGACAACGAGTACCTGGGCATTATGCTGACAATTGTATAACATAGTTATTGCTATCACTGTGCTAATTCTCTGCAGACTTATGCTCTATGGTTTGACCGTTCAGATTGCAGATTTTCATTTCATAGATTGAGCCATTTTCTTACATCATCAGCGATGGTCCATTAAAATGACACACTGCAATATAAACCCACTAACTGGTCAAATGTGTTCGTGGAGATGTTTTTATGGAAACATTTGTTGGTATAATGGCATCACATTCATGTGTTATCTAATTCACAATTATGTTTTCTAATATTTGATAAACTATCATAATAACTACACTGAACCTCAGATCAACCCCAACTCATTTTATCTAACGCTTCTTAATGGTTGTTCATGAAATTGATTGTAAAATATTCTTTGCATAAATCTGTATTTTTGAATGAGAATACTTTCCTTATTTTGTAGAAACTTTAAACACAACCCACAACAACAAATGTATTGATGGGGCTCAGAAGACACAACTGTCTTTCTCTACACTCATGTCTCCCATCACTGAGAGATATGAATAGTGAATGTTTGTAGTTTTCAAAATGAGTGTTTTTCTGAACTGAAATTGAACAAGCAATGCAAGTAAACCTTAATGTTCTTGTTGCAAGATATTCAAGTGGGTTGAAATTACACTAACTACAAGAACAGAGGTAGGTACAGTATTTATAAAAAAAAAA
>JBBPBX010015792.1:0-21058 GCA_038048925.1 Garcialebias charrua
GCAGGTGCTAAATCATTTAAAATAATTAATTTTAAATAAACGATCCATGCTGCTAATACGGCTCACTCCATCAGTCAGCCAATCGGGTGTCATGTACAATCTTACTTTGAAAAACTGAGAAAGTCGAACCGCGAAGTAGCGAGGGACTACTGCATACAAAACAGTAAATAGGTATAACAAGGACTTGTTCATCAGATAACTGGACTTCATGTTGCTTTACATTTAAAAAAAACTGCTCTCAGAATTTCATTTCTTTTGTAGGAGAAAGCAGAGGTACCAAAGTGCACCGAGAAACATCCATCGCCATGTCATCCTTTCTGAAATCAAAGATGCCACCTCCACTCTGCCTTTAGTAAGAAACCAACAGCGCAGTTCTTCACTTACCGTTTTACTTGCTTATTTACTTTTTAAGAAAACTACCGGTAATTAAGGAAAATGCTGAAACTTGAGAACCCAGTACAGGTAGTCCCCGACTTACGAGCGCTCTGACCTACGAGGTTCCGGACTTACGAGCTGGCGAATTTTTGGAAAAAACGCAAAAAATACCGAGTTTTTCTGTGTTTTTTCACCACAGTTCGTTAGCTAAACATGTGGACACACGTTTCCGATCATTTTTATGCACTCGTAAGCAGTTTTTCGATGAAAAACGAGTGTTTGTAGTCGCGCTAGCAAAACCGTTCCAACTTACGAGCGAAATTCCGGACTTACGAGACACGTGGCGGCCGTTCCAAGTTACGAATTTTCGCTTTACGAGCGCCTCGGAGGAACGGAACTCGCTCGTAAGTCGGGGACTACCTGTACAAGCTGGTCCAAAACCATTTTCTAACAAAAAAAGCTTCCTCGGTCTGACACAGCAATGTCATGGGTCACACGTGCATTAGTTTGTGTAACCCGTTTGCACATGCCTGTGAGAGTGATGGAGAACCACAGTGCACGTGTGCAGTTTATCATTTGCTTGAGACTGAACAGGCCATCGTGAGGTTTTTCTCACAAGATGTCACATTTTTATGAAAGATCTCAGAAGCCTTCTCAGTGCACAGTGGTTTGGGAAAATGCAGCTAAAGGGGATGAAGGGAGCTGATATCTTACTTTTACATTAATCCTATTTACCATATTTTCTGGAATATAGGTCGCACCTGAATATAGGTCGCATTGTCCAATTATTGCCAAAGATTTGGAAAAATTCATGTATAGGTCGCACCTGAATACAGGTAACCCCCGACCTACGACCCCATCGACCTGCGAACCACGGGACTTACGAACATATCATATTTAATAAAAATATGAATTAAAAAAAAAAAAAAAAAAAATTTTTTTTTTTTTTTTTTGTGTTTAAATGTTCTTAATTTCATGTGTACATCACTTTGTTGCAGCTCTGGTTGTTTTAAAGGCTTTATAAATAATAATTATGATAAAAAAGATCATTTCTGATCATTTTTGAGCAATTTTTGAGCAATTTTGGGAAACAGGAAGTAGGTCTTCAGTTTACACGGTCACAAATTAATGTAGAACACCGGACGCTATTTAAGGTTCAGTCACTGGGGTCTCCGGTCACAAATTAATGTAGAACACCGGCGGACGCCATCTTAGGTTAGCTGCCGAGAGCTGGACGAAGACTGGTGACCAGGATGGCTTCATATGGATTAATTACTAGCTGGAAACGTCTCTGTGAACTTTGTGGATGTCTCAAGCAGCAGCGGATTTATCGCCGATCGTGCCAGGCCGCCGTGCGAACACCTCCGGCCGGCCTGGCTACACCTCCGGCCTGGCTAGCTCCAGAGCTAACACTGGAGCTAACACGGGAGCCGGCCTTTTGAACACTGGTGACCAGGATCGCATCATGTGGATTAATTACTAGCTGGAATAGCTCTGTGGACGTCTCAGGCTGGAGCAGCGGCTGGAGCAGCAGAAGCTGCAGATTGATCGCGCCGCCGCTCCAACACTAGCTCATGGCTTGGCTAGCAGAAGCTAGCCAGCTAGCTAACACAGGCCTGGAGCAGCTGCGGTGGCGCGCTGCTCGGCCCGACAACAATCAACGCATGGCAACCTAAGATGTCGGCTTTGACCATCTCAAAGTAAGAAAATATATTTTTATTTATTCTGTAAATGTGAATAGCAATGTTTAACATTACAGTACACTACTTTACATGCTTAAATGTGTGCGCGCGCTCCGTTAGCATGATAAATAAAGGTTGAATGAATGAATGAATGAATAATTTTTTTTTTAAATATAATTTTCACCCCCTACCTACGAACGGATCGAGCTGCGAACGGTTCTTAGGTCCCTAAATCGTTCGTACCTCGGGGGTTCCCTGTATAGGTTGCACCTACGTCAAAATGTGGACCATGTTTAGCTCTGCTGCAAATGTCTGCCACAGGAGCGCACAACAAGGCTTTTAAGAAAATTAACACTTAAAAACAATTATTTGTTTGATAAAAATTATAGCAAATATGTGTCTGAGCTGAACTTTTCTTTAATAAATGAATAATTTTAGCAGGATAAACACCTAAAAATATATATTGTTAGCTGACATTATTGTAAGAGTGTGTCTCAGTTTAATTTTTGTTAATAAATGATTACAAATCAGCTTATTTTATAAAAAGCCATAAATAGGTCGCACCTGAATATAGGTCGCAGGGCATGCAAAAATGATAAAAAGCCGCGACCTATATTCCAGAAAATACGATAATACTGTTAGGGTTTGAAGTTTAGACTAAGTAATCTTTCATTTTCCTTTTTGTTTAGAGGATGCGTCAGCCCATAAAACTATGAAGCTGCAGTTTTCTCGTAACATGCTCCATTTGGAAGTATTAATATTATGGATTTATTTGGTCTCCTCAGGAGGTAACCTCTCAGTCCGTGATGGGCTTTGACCCTCTGCCGCCACCCGACTCAGTGACATCATACACCAGACCTGCGAGGTGATGAAGAACCAATCTGAATTCATTTTCTGACAGAAGAATGTTCTACATAATTTTAGAAAAATATGTTTTTTGTCTCAATGTCTATATTTACAGGCAGAATGTTGGCGCATCCAATGAGAGCACTCTGTCCCTGTTCATCCGCTCTTTGATGCCAAACTTCAACTTTCAGGTGAGTCACATAAGTTTGGCGAAAACAGCTCTGATAGCGAAGGTCTGGTAGAAAATTAAAAAATTGGTTTGTGTGACACACATAAAAAGTTAGCTTTATAAAAAGATATTTACAGCAGATAAATACACCCAAAAATGTGTCCAAATTTGTAAATAAGCCACATTTTGATCATAGACTGTAGTTTTGGCAGCTCTCAACCTAAAGCACAAACTGTGTGGATCTATTTTAATATGGCTCCATAGAAGTTGAATAACAGAAACACTAATAAGGAGCTCATGCCATGCATGTGGAGACATCATGTGATCAGCCGCTGGAAGCCCTGCAGACTAAAGACATTTGTCTCTAACAATTTTTTACTGTGTCCAGAATTTGTTCACTTAATTTGTTCTCTGCCCAGAATTTGAACTTACTGCTCCCAAATATGTAAAATTATTCAGTTCAGTTGTTTTTACGATGTTGTGATTCTCTGCAGCAGTTACAGTTCTTGAAGTATTTCAATTGAGGGAGAAACTTAGTGATCTGAGTTCAGAGTGCTGGGCAGACCCGATGCCACAAGTATTTGCTAAAGGTTATTTAAAACTATTTTAATAGCAAGGGGTCTGCTGTTATGTACTTTGTGGATTAGAGATGAATTTTTATGAATATATTCAAATCACTAACTAAAAAAACCTTCTGGAGAAAACCTCAGTGTTCAGCTCAGTGGCTTTTGTTCATGTTTAACTGTAATTTATCTTAGACAAAGTACTTTTTTTTTCTTACTCGCTCTTGTGCAAGGCGGACGCATTTTCTTCCCTCTCCCGTCGTCGTCCTGCTTTTTTTTGCTCTCTGTCTGTGTATCGGAGCTCTTATTTACTGTATTTCCGGACTATAGGTCGCGGCTTTTTATCATTTTTTCATGGCCTGCGACCTATAGTCAGGTGCGACCTATATATGGCTTTTTATAAAATAAGCTGATTTGTAATCATTTATTAACAAAAATTAAACTGAGACACACTCTTACAATAATGTCAGCTAACAAATATATTTTTTTAGGTGTTTATCCTGCTAAAATTATTCATTTATTAAAGAAAAGTTCAGCTCAGACACATATTTGCTATAATTTTTTATCAAACAATTAATTGTTTTTAAAGGGGACCACATATAGGTCTTTAAAATTTTTATGTTATGTCTGTGTGCTATCTTGACAATATTAATTCATTTTAATACACAAAATAATTCTTAGATAATTAATTATACCCTTTTTAATTCTGCCATTTTTAACTTTCGTTTTGAACGACCGGTTTCTGATACAAGTTCTGAAGTCCACGCCCTTCAACGATCTGTTTACGCCCTCTGTAACAGCCAGTATCTGTAATGTGTTGTTGTTTTAAAATTAGCTCTTTTTTTATTACTCATTTGACTTACTGTTAGTGCTAGCTTAAGATAACTTACCGAAACCCGTCTGAGCGCGCCGCAATTTGCTGCTCCTTTTAGCATGAGACCACCCGAATCCGATGCTAATGTTAGCTTGTTCCTCTTCCGGTGTTCGCCAGCTCCGCTCGTTGCACGCGGCGATTTTGGGAGTTATCGCTGTTCCAGTCAAGACAACACAAAGTTCACCAAGTGTCTCCCGTAAATTAATCCGTAAGGAGAAGGTCCTCGCTGCTGCGAGGCTGCAGCGAGGCTGTACAGTTGAAGCTCCGCTCCATCGCGCCAGAAGAGGGTCCCGTTGCCGCCGGTCCCTACGCCGGGGGTCTGCTCGTTTAATTTTTGCCGGCTGCGCGTTGGGAGCGATCGCAAATACACTAAAAATTGAACTAAAACATAAAAATAACAATTATACTTTATTTATAAAGCCATTTAAAAAAAACACAGCTGCAACAAAGTGCTGTACACATGAAATTAAGAACATATAAACAAAAGATGAGATGAAATCATGAAAAACAACAGTCATGTGTTTAATACAGAAGTGGGTTGAGCCTAACCAGGGGTTGCTAGGTGAGGGGCTGGACTCAGGTTGTGGTGGGTTGTGGCTGCGGTTTGTGACGTCACAAACCGCAGGAAGTGAGAAACGAACCGTTTTTATCACAGACAAATAAATCTACTTAGAGTAAATAAACCACTGGGTGCATTTCTTTGGCCTTAGGACTGTTTTTTTATGAAGTACATACCCAAAGTTGAGTAAAAAAAACCATTAAAAAGTGAATTTTGCATGTGTGGTCCCCTTTAAGTGTTAATCTTCTTAAAAGACTTGCTGTGCGCTCCTGTGGAAGAGACATTTGCAGCAGAGCTAAACACGGTCCACATTTTGACGTAGGTGCGACTTATATTCAGGTGCGACCTACAGTATATATGGATTTTTCCAATTCTTTGGCAATAATTGGACAATGCGACCTATACTCGGGTGCGACCTATAGTCCGAAAATACGGTACACATCTTCCGAAACAAAAAAACTACTGTCATGGATCTGGTCAGCTGGACTTTCAACGCCATTGATAAAATATTTTCAACAAAACGACAGTCAAGTCAAGTCCAGCCAACTTTATTTATAGAGCACATTTAAAACAGAAACCGTTATCAAAGTGCTTAACAACAACAACAATGGGAGTAAAAATTAATGGAAAAAATACCAAACACTAATGATAATACTGAAGAAATAAAAAAACATTTAAAACATAGAAGCACAGAACAAAACGACACTAAATCAACTCACACTGTGTGAAATGCCTGCAAGAACAGATGTGTTTGTAGCAGAGATTTGAACTGAAAAAGGGAGGTGGCCTGTCTTATGTTGGGGGGCAGGTTGTTCCACAGTTTGGGGCCCATGACTGAAAATGCCCTATCTCCTCTGAGCTTCAGTCTTGTTTTAGGAACAGCCAAAAGCAGCTGATCGGATTATCTCGGGGCCCGGGAGGGAACGTATGGTTCCAGTAGCTCAGAGAGATAAAGGGATGTGAGGCCATAGGCACTTGAAGTTCAACAGAAGAATTTTAAACACTAATCTAATCTGCACAGGGAGCCAGTGAAGGGAGGACAGAACTGGTGTGATCTATTCAGACCTTGAAGATATAGAACAAATGTTGGAATTGATAAAGACAGAATTTATCAAAATACAAACTTGGTTTAAAATCAATAAATTATCATTAAATCTAGAAAAAACTAATTACATGATATTCAGTAATAAAAAGAAAACTGTTGATGTTCCACTCAAAATTGAGGGTGTTGAGATTTGTAGAGTGAGTGAGGTGAAGTTTTTGGGTGTTATTATTGATGACAAACTGACATGGAAACAACACATAAATTCTGTAAGAATAAAAATAGCTAAATCGATTGCAGTACTATACAAGGTCAGAGACCTATTGAATGATAAAGCTCTGTATTTGTTGTATAACACAATCATTGTTCCACACTTAATCTATTGTATTGATGTTTGGGGGAAAGCGTGTAAAACAATCACAAAGCCTATTTTTGTATTACAGAAAAGAGCTGTAAGAATTATCACTAGAAAACATTACTGTCATCCATCCAGTACATTATTTTATCAACTGAAATTATTGAAGTTCCATGATTTGGTTGATTATAATATTTTATCAATTATGTATAGGGCTCAGAATAACGAATTACCTTTAAATGTCCAAATGAATTTTGTTAAAAGACAAAGTTGTTATAATCTTAAGGGGACAGAGATGTTTGTAAAACCACAATTCAGAACTAGTTTGAAGGGACGTTCTACCTCAATCCAGGGAATTAGATTATGGAATGGCTTGGAGAATGTAGTTAAAAATGCCAAGTCACTGTTTACATTTAAGAAAATGATCAAAAGGAATTTGTTGAAAAAATATATATGAATTAGCATAATGTGTATTGTATCAATTATTAGTTATGTATTAGTATTAGTATTAGAAAATTAGAAAGAGTTAGTCATTTTGTACTGCTGGTGAAAGATTATTATTGTTTAATCTGATTGTTTGAAAAAAGGGGCAGATATAATAAGATTTATTCTTCTTTCTGCTACCTTTCATTTTTTTACATTGTGTACGTATCATTAATGGGATTGTCTTGTATTGTGTTTCTTTTGTAAAAAAAATGAACAAATTTAATAAACATAAACAAACATAAACATAAGAGCCGAGCAGCAGCATTCTGGACGAGCTGAAGACCTGAGATGGAGGCCTGGCTGACCCCAGCATAGAGTGCATTGCAATAGTCCAAAAGGGTCGTGATAAAGGCATGGATTAGTTTCTCAAGGTCAGGTCTGGACAACACTGGCTTGAGCTTAGCTACCTGTCTTAACTGGAAGAAGCTTTTCTGTAGAACAGAATTGATTTGTTTGTCAAACTTAAAATCAGAGTCTAAAACCATCCCGGTCCTAGAGAGCCCTCATGCCCCGTTGAGGCGCACGTGGCAGGATACGTTGTGGATCCGTGGGGAGTTTGGGAGCTGATGTGTCTTTCCGTTTTGTCTCAGGAGGATGCCAAAAATGTTTATATACCCGGTAATTGGATTCGTGATAGCAGAGTTTCTGCTTTTTGGCACCAGCGGATTCCTATGTTGTCGTCTATTGAAGAAGATGGCAGCAACAGTTACGGCCATGGCAAAAATGCAAAGTCTGTGTGAAGGTTCAGTTCATGCTTCAAGTACTCAAAATCAGCTGATTTACAAGCTAAACCATAAGATAGAAGCGATTTGTGAGAATCACAGGTCATCTGCGGCTTCTGGGACTCGCCAGCATGTTGGGGACGACATTGGAGGGGTCTCATAAGCACGTACCAGAGTAATGCCCACAAATCTGGCCATTTTGGATTGAAAGTACCAGCAGGACTCAAAGCTGACAAGAAAAAAAAGTCTGCCTCAAAAAATTGACAATTGGGGCTTATCTGAATCTGACTTCCCCGTTTGGCCTCGAAGCAGGACAACTTATCAAATTTCTCCTGGGATATGTGTAAACTAAAGAAAAACTTGGTCTATCACCCCCTCCAAGAACTTCTGTGAAGACTTATCGGAGCTGTAATGGCTGACACCAACATCTTATCAGGACTATGGACAATGGAAGTGCTTCATGGACAAATCTCACCGTCTTGTCCTTAGGCCTGTCGCGATAAACAATAAATAACGCATGGTGAATGAAAATTATCGACCTCATTTTTTGTTTATCGTTTCTTCGTGTCTCTCTCTTTCTACTGAAGACACGGCTCAACTCCAGTGCTCTTCACTGACCCCTCCCTTTCTCTTTTTTCTTTAAAATCTGTTTTAACCGTCCAAAATCGCGTTTTTGGATCGTTAAAAACAGCTAAGCTGAGAAGCTAAGCTACGAGCTAAGCTAACAGGCTGACCTCGGGGAAACAACCTCTGTCTTGTCAAAGCTCCAAAATTCACACTTGAAACCCGTGCCTTTGTGTAAAAAATCTTTCTCTGCAAAAAGAAGCTGAGAATTTGTTTACTGATTTTTTAAATTAAAAGCTTTGTGTGAAAAGTGCTATGCTAAACAGTTCAAATCACCAAGTGTCTGCCATGTTGCCATGTCAGCCCATGTTATGTCAAGGGCCCTCCCTCCCATGTTTCTTAAAGAGACACGCTGCTAAACCATCCATCCTTTGGTTCAAATAGTCTTATTCTACCATCGGGTGGTCAAAAAAGGTACTACATGCCAGACAAATCAACATTTTTGCTAAAAATTGACGATTATTGTTAAATTTCAAACAACATTATCGTTTATCGCAATAATTTCTGAGACAGTTAATCACCCAGCAAAAATTGTTATTGTGACAGGCCTACTTGTCATCAAATACATATGTAATGTACAAACCAGATTCCAAAAAAGTTGGGACACTAAACAAATTGTGAATAAAAACTAAATGCAATGATGTGGAGATGGCAAATATCAATATTTTATTTGTAATAGAAGATAGATGACAGATCAAAAGTTTAATCTGAGTAAATGTAACATTTTAAAGGAAGAATATGTTGATTCAAAATTTCAGTGTCAACAAATCCCAAAAAAGTTGGGACAAGTAGCAATAAGTGGCTGGAAAAAGGAAATTGAGCATATAACAAACAGCTGGAAGACCAATTAACACTAATTAGGTCAATTGACAACATGATTGGGTATAAAAAGAGCTTCTCAGAGTGTCAGTGTCTCTCAGAAGCCAAGATGGTAAGAGGATCACCAATTCCACCATTGTTGCGCAGAAAGATAGTGCAGCAATACCAGAATGGTGTTACCCAGCGTAAAATAGCAAAGACTTTTAAGTTATCATCATCAACCGTGCATAACATCATCAAAAGATTCAGAGAATCTGGAACAATCGCTGTGCGTAAGGGTCAAGGCCGTAAAACTCTACTGGATGCTCGTGATCTCCGGGCCCTTAAACGTCACTGCACCTCAAACAGGAATGCCACTGTCAAGGAAATAACAGAATGGGCTCAGGAATACTTCCAGAAAGCATTGTCAGTGAACACAATCCACCGTGCCATCCGCCGTTGCAGCTGAAACTCTACAGTGCAAAGAGGAAGCCATTTCTAAGCAAGCTCCACAAGCTCAGACGTTTGCACTGGGCCAGGGGTCATTTAATAATAATAATAATAATACTTTATTTATAAGCCCTTTAAAACAACCACAGCTGCAACAAAGTGCTGTACACATGAAATCAAGAACATTTAAAGGGGACCACAGATGCAAAATTCACTTTTTAATGTTTTTTTACTCAACTTTGGGTATTTACTTCATAAAAAAACAGTCCTTGTGCCAAAAAAATGCACCCAGTGGTTTATTTACTCTAAGTAGATTTATTTATTTTTGATAAATACACCTGGATTCACACTTCCTGCAGTTATTGACGTCACAAGCCGTAGCCAATCACCTCAAACCTGAGTCCAGCCCCTCACCTAGCAACCCCTGGTTAGGCTCAACCCACTTCTGTATTAAACACATGACTGTTGTTTTTCATGATTTCATCTCATCTTTTGTTTATATGTTCTTAATTTCATGTGTACAGCACTTTGTTGCAGCTGTGGTTTTTTTAAATGGCTTTATAAATAAAGTATAATTGTTATTTTTATGTTTTAGTTCAATTTTTAGTGTATTTGCGATCGCTCCCAACGCGCAGCCGGCAAAAATTAAACGAGCGGACTCCCGGCATAGGGACCGGCGGCAACGGGACACTGCTTCTGGCGGATGGAGCGGAGCTTCAATTGTACAGCCTCGTTGCAGCCTTGCAGCAGCCTCGCAGCAGCGAGGACCTTCTCCTTACGGATTAATTTACGGGAGACACTTGGTGAACTTTGTGTTGTCTTGACTGGAACAGCGATAACTCCCAAAATCTCCGCGTGCAACGAGCGGAGCTGGCGAACACCGGAAGAGGAACAAGCTAACATTAGCATCGGATTCGGGTGGTCTAATGCTAAAAGGAGCAGCAAATTGCGGCGCGCTCAGACGGGTTTCGGTAAGTTATCTTAAGCTAGCACTAACAGTAAGTCAAATGAGTAATAAAAAAGAGCTAATTTTAAAACAACAACACATTACAGATACTGGCTGTTACAGAGGGCGTAAACAGATCTTTGAAGGGCGTGGACTTCAGAACTTCTATCAGAAACCGGTCGTTCAAAACGAAAGTTAAAAATGGCAGAATTAAAAAGGGTATAATTGATTATCTAATAATTATTTTGTGCATTAAATTGAAGGAATAGGGTCTGGATATCCCACAGAAATACCATAAAAATTTAAAAAATACATCTGAGGTCCCCTTTAAACACATAAAAATAAAACAGTTGTTAAAACATTAAGATCAATAAAAACAATAAAAACAGTGCTGAACAAAATCAGTCTGTGCTAAAAGCCAGTGAGTAAAAATGTGTTTTTAAAAGAGTTTTAAAACTGGACAGTGAAGGAGCTTGTCTGACGGGAAGAGGGAGATCGTTCCACAGTTTTGGAGCAGCAACAATGGAGTGTGGCAAAATGGAAGACTGTTCTGTGGTCAGATGAGTCACGATTTGAAGTTCTTTATGAAACACTGGGACGCCATGTCATCTGGACCAGAGAGGACAAGGATAGCCCAAGTTGTTATCAACGCTCCGTTCAGAAGCCTGCATCACTGATGGTATGGGGTTGCATGAGCGCTTGTGGCATGGGCAGCTTGCATGTCTGGAAAGGCACCATTAATGCAGAGAACTATGTTCAGGTTCTAGAACAACATATGCTCCCATCTAGACGTCATCTCTTTCAGGGAAGACCCTGCATTTTTCAACAAGATAATGCCAGACCACATTCTGCAGCAATCACAACATCATGGCTACGTAGGAGAAGGATCCGGGTACTGAAATGTCCAGCCTGCAGTCCAGATCTTTCACCTATAGAGAACATTTGGTGCATCATAAAGAGGAAGGTGCGACAAAGAAGGCCCAAGACGATTGAACAGTTAGAGGCCTGTATTAGACATGAATGGGAGAGCATTCCTATTTCTAAACTTGAGAAACTGGTCTCCTCTGTCCCCAGACGTCTGTTGAGTGTTGTAAGAAGAAGGGGGGATGCCACACAGTGGTAAAAATGGACTTGTCCCAACTTTTTTGGGATTTGTTGACGCCATGAAATTTTGAAACAACATATTTTTCCCTTAAAATGATACATTCTCTCAGTTTAAACTTTTGATCTGTGATTTGTGTTCTATTCTGAATAAAATATTAGATGTTGGCACCTCCACATCATAGCATTCAGTTTTTATTCACAATTTGTTTAGTGTCCCAACTTTTTTGGAATCCGGTTTGTATCTATAAATATTGCTGGTAGAGTTTTTTTTATGTCTTAAATCATGTCCTGATAAGGACACGGTGCGAAGAGATCTTTTTTGTTAATACCACTATACTCTCCTCATGGCCTTATCTCTATTTCTATCTAAAAAGTATTCTGAAAAAGGATACTGTAATGGGTCGCGCTCTCAGGAGCCGCAGCAACATGCACTCAGCCCATCTTTTGGACGACTGTACGAACATAATCTCACTGTATTTTGGTACAATGGTAATAAAGCTTACCGGTATTCTGATTCTGATTTGAGAGTCATAAATATGCATTTTTTGAACTAAAAGCTCAAATTATTTCCTCGTAGTATTTGGTAAAATATGCAAATATCTTCTGAGTTTGTTATTCGCCCTCCTTTTCTGAGATAATCTCTTGCTTTTACACATAGCTTTTTATTATTATTATTATATACCCAGATACTGTAGTGCTTGTGTTCACCAAAAAGCCAAGTTTTATGTCTCATGGAGAGACGGGCTTGTAGTCACAGCATCCTGCAGGGCCTGTGGAAGCATCTGAGCTGCTAAACGCTCTGAGAAAATATCACATCCTTTACTGATGCAACATTTCCTCCTAAGGCTCAGAGTAACCCTCCAGGGACAACTTAAAATGTGTCTAAGAAGGCATATGACTTTGTTTCAGTTAAATCTGTTCACTGCTTCCCAGATCGTCAGAGGGAAAGAACACAATAATACCATTCACAAAGTGTAAAGTTGTTTGCCTTTGCTGTCTGTTTGCAATAAATGAAGCTGATTCACTGCGTGTTTTCAGTGTCACTTCACAGCCACGTTAAGGTTTTTTTTTTTCAAGGAATTGTTTTTTGGGATCTTTTGATCTTAAACGCCCTCGTGTATTTTTTTTCCCCTGTTCATTTATTTTTAAATCAATTATCCGAGATTGGGTTTCAGATGTGTTTTATTTGGTAAAGAAAATGAGTTGAAGCGATGAAGTGGAGAGCGGGAGAGAAAACTTTACAGTAGTTTATGTTCGGAACATTTTTGATTAAATAACAGCTTTGTGTAATTCTTTTAAAGAAGCTTATGCTTCCCCGAAGATTTTTAGAAGGGGTAAAAAAATAAAGAATAAAAAATGTGGAAATGTTTTTTGTTCCAGTTTTGAATTAGAATGACTGTAATTCAATTGGCTTTTGCTTAAACTTGAGTTGGATACAGACAAATTGTATCAAATAAATTGAATTCACGTTATCCAGATGAAAGCTTTGCGTTTGTGCGCATCCCAGGGAGGGAGGGAGGATGGATGGATGGATGGATGGATGGATAACTTAATTCATCCCAATGGTAAAAAGCTTGTTAGAGGATGGGAGAGAGTGGATGGATGGAGATGATGATAATCAATGATGATGGATGGCTAGATGATAGATGGATAGAGGATGGATAGATAGAGGATGGATGGATAGACGATGGATGGATGGATAGATGATAGAGGATGGATGATAGAGGATGGATGGATGGATAGACGATGGATTGATAGATGGATGGATGGATGGATAGATGATAGAGGATGGATGGATAGATAGAGGATAGATGGATGGATAGATGATAAATGGATGGATAGATGATAGATAGATGGAGGATGGATAGAGGATGGATGGACTGATGGATGGAGATGATGATGATCGATGGTAGAAGATGGACAGACGGCTGGATAAATGGATGGATGGGTAGATGATAACTTAATTCATCCCAACGGCAAAAAGCTTGTTACAGGATGGATGACTGACCGACCGAATGAATGAATGAATGAGCGAATGAATTCATCCTAACAGTAAAAGCACTGCCTGTAGACACAAAGAGCAGTACGTGTAAATGTGAAATGGTTCAAATTTGGGCGTGCAGAATAAATCTGAAAAGGTAAAAAATAATAATAATAATAATATTCATAATAAAAGAAGTTGTGTACAGGACAGAGATCTAAATATTGCTCAATGGTGTGTTATTGTTTAACGATGCACAGAAACAGTTGGCACCAGTAAACAGCATCAACATTCATTATTAAACCTAACAAGGATTTATTTTTGAAAGCATTTAATGTGAGTGGGTGATGGGGGATCATAAACATCCATTTATCCATCCATCCATCATCTGTACCCGCCTCATCCTTTATGATGTATTTTATTAATCCTATTGTTTTTGAAGTCGTCTGCCACATTAGGAGAAATGTTTAAAGACAGACCCACGAACATCTGTGGGTTAGCTGGATGTGGTTTATGTCAGCAGATGTGCCCTCAGCATGTGTCCATCTGGATACTTCCATCCTTCCTGATAAAATTATCAACTTATGGAGAGGAAGAGATGGCAATATAGATAAAAGAAATATAGAACCCTCTTGGTTTTATTCTAAGAATAACGTACAGTACGTGGGAAGTTAAAGGTGAACTGGGTTTCATCAAATTTGATCATTTCTTTCAGTTGAGAATTTGAAACCAGAAATAAACTGGTGTTCAAAATATTTGTCTTGCTTTTATTAGGCATGTCCTGCATATGGAGGAATTTGACACAAGGCAATATTTGAACAGGAACAAAGATTTTTATATATAATTTAATATGTAATTTTATCCCAAGGGTGGAGCGAGGCAGGAGGATGAGATGGAGGTGGCTCGAGCCGGCCAGGAGCTGAACCAAGAAGTAAACCGTTTGATGGCGGCCATGAGAGACATGCTGGCTAACATCCGGTTCCAGGAGCCGCCCAGAGAAGACAACCCCTACAGAGATGACGAGGAATGGGACTGAGGAGAGAGTGGTCCAACTGTTAGAAATAAAAAATAAAAGAAATGAATCCAAAATCTGTCTTTGTGCCTATAAAAAGATGGAGCGGGATTTCTTAATAATGTACTTCAGTAGTTTTGTTTTAATCATTGCATTTTCCAGATGTTAAAACTGCCTTAATTTCATGAGCACTGGAATATTTTCTGAAACTGTAAAACAAAAGTTTGTCAACAGGAACCATCTTGTTACCAAAGATTTAGTTTTTGATTAAGGCCTGTTCAGCACACACCCACAAACTGAGCACTTTTCTTTTTGCTCTGGTTTTTCATGTTTATTTTGTTTTTTGAGCTCGACTGAAGTTCAGCAAAAAAAAAGTTCAAAATTTAGTTTTATAGCATTCATAAAGTATTTACTCGAGCTTGAAACAAATTAACTTGCTTTTTTTGCATGATGAAAACATTTGTTACTGAATACAACTTCAGTAAATTCTTTTTTCTTGTTATTCTAAATGGAAATTTTAGCTCAGTTTTGTGGCACTTGAAGTTATTGAGATCTCAGTCACTTTATGTTGCAGAAAAATAAATTATAAACTTGGGAGTATTACAACCTAAATCTGTAAATGAGTACAGTATTTGAAATTTAAAGAGGATTTTGCAACAATAATGATCCTGTATACTGGTACTTTGTTGTGACATCTACCAGCATATATAAATATAAATTATTTATTATAAATTATACATATAGACACAGTCTTAGAATAACTTTCTATTTTTGTAACTAAAATACCATTGGATTCTGTCTAAACTGATAGTTCACTTTAAGCTGTTTTTTTTTTAATCCTTAACCAAATTTAACAGATTCATTGCCTGAGATATAGTTTTTTATTTATTTAAATAAATATGTTCTTGATGGCTGGAGTTTCAGAGGTTATGGGTGAGGTGAGAGTGAGACTAAGAATGGAATACTAATACTAAGGACTTTCTGAGGAATCTTGGGATTAAATTACTGAGGTCATTGTCATTTTCGCTGCGCTTACTGTACAAAGATGTAACCGTTTGTTAGGATGCACTCAAAAGTGCCAAAGTGCTGGTGAGGATCAAGAGGGGACATTATAGCTCAAGACCTCTGTCAGCAACCTCATGATGATTATGAGCAGAATTTAGAAGAACAATGTATCAGCAAATTAAAAATCTAAGGACTGAGCTCACAACCTTGAGGGACACCTGTGTTCAGTTTGACATTCTGTCTTGTCATCCATCCACTTTACTCGCTTCTTCCTTTTCGGTTCACGGGTGTCACTGGTGCCCATATCCAGCAGTCACTGTGCAAGAGGTGGGGGACACTCTGGACAGGTCTCCAGTCCATCACAGGGACATATCGAGACAAACTATTCACTCTTTCACTCACACCTAGGGACAATTTAGTTATCAATCAGCCTAACGTGCATGATTTTGGTCTGTGGGTGGAAACCCACGCAGCACGGAAAGAACATGCAAACTCCACCCAGAAAGGCCCCCGGACCGGATTTGAACATGTGACCTGCTTACTGAGAGGCGGCAGCTCTACCATGTGCGCCACCATGCCACCTGCTGTCTTGTCTTTTAGAAGAGAAATCCAAATTCTTTATTTTATTTTATCCTTCATTCAACCTTTATTTAAACAGATAAGTCACATTGAGCCTCGAAGACTTATTTACAAGTGAGATCTGTTGGACCGACAATAAAAGTGGTGAAAAATAACATTGGGTTTGGAGACAAAAAAAAATTCCCAACACATTTTTGACCTCTGAAGGTCAAAAATTGGTTATGAAAAAAGTCTTGCACACAAGCACATAATGACACCAACATTATGCAGAGAGGGGGCGGGGGAGCTGCTGAGGACGGCCAGAGGCGAATCCAGAGTCCTGAAATGATGACAATGTTTATTCAGCTGTGCTCCTCTGAAAAGTCTGTGGAATTCCTCAGTGGAAGGCAGAGCCGGATCTGCCTATACCCGAATGAAGCGGCTGCTTAGGGCCCCGTGGCCACTAGGGGGCCCCATGATGGACACACCACAAAATGACTCACTGTAGTTTCACTACCTGTCCAAAAAACATAGATTCAAAGTTAATCCGGCCGGGAAACTACCGTATTTTACCCCTCTTTCCCGTCGTCATCCCGAATTATTATTTTCCCGGAAATCTCCCGTATTATAATATTATATATTTTAAAAAAAACATTCCGGTGCCTCTGTCACTAGCCTCGCGAGAACTGCCACCTGCAGTAGCCTCGATGGCAGTTCTCGCGATGTTAGGGCTGGCGCGGTCAGGAACAAACCCGGAAAAACACAGAGATGGATGTAACGAGAGAGAAGGCGTCCGCGTCCCTGCCAAAAAAGTTAAGACTTCGTGTAAATATCTTGAAAAATGGGACAGCGAATTTACTTTCGGGTGGGGCACAATTACGCGTTTTTTAAGATTTGTAACTGCGACTTTAGTGTCTCTCATGGGGGAAGGAACGATGTCCGTCTGCATGAAAAATCCATCCAGCACAAACGCGGGCTAGAGGTAAGAATGTTCACAGCATTTCAATGTCAACAAAGGTAGGCATATCAGATTGTGATCACATAACTGGTTTGAAAGAGGCTGATAGGTAATTATTTTAGATTTCTTGTAAACCTGTCTTAAAATGTAAGGGGTCCTGGACTTTGGTTGGGCTAGTGCAGGGGTCTGCAACCTGCGGCTCTGGAGCCACATGCAGCTCTTTGGTCCCTCTGCAGTGGCTCTTCCAAGCTTTGATCAAAACTAACTTTAAACTGAATTTTATTTGTTCTTATAACAACAAAAAGGGCTAGTTTTAGCAGTCTTTCCTGACATTTCCTTTGCAAATGTGTGAATACTAGAACTAATAGAAGGAGTAAAACATAAGTTAACTTTATTTATTTGAAGTAGGATATTTAATTTTTCCACAATTAAAATAATTACCAGTTTGATGTCTGCTGACATTTTGTGGATGCCTTTTATGCAAATTTTGTGTCCACAGATGTTACTAAACTTTTCCAATGGATTTTACTCCTCAGATCCAGTGGTAACTGCTGATGAAAGTCACCTACCATCTGCTCTTGGAATTTCTGCTCCACCACCACCACCAATGGATCCTGCACAATGGCCGTCACATCTGTCTGACCAAGTAAGGGCTGACATAGTTAGAAGGGGTCCCATGGAGGTAGACAGAGACTTTGAATTCCCCAAATCCATGTCAAACAGAAGCTTTCATTACCATTATATGTTTAGAACACTTGCAAATGGTGAGAAAATTCGACGGGCTTGGTTACATACATACAGCATTTGGTTTTGTGTATCTTTCAATGTCTACAAAGGCAAAGCAAAGTAGGGCCCCCAAAACATATCCTGCTTAGGGCCCCCAAACGTCCTGGTAGAAGGTTTGGGAGGGGGGATGAGAGCGTCAAGTTTACAAAACTTCTCAGGCGTGTTGAGATAAGACAGCCTGTCAAGACCAGTCGGTGAGCCGAATGTCAGATAAACACGATAGTTTTGGGAACAGGCAGAACTTTAATGACATCTACCTTCAGTCTGTGTCGGTCCACTCGCTTCCGAAATGTCCAAATTAAAATGACCATACCAATGGAACGTGCCTGAGAAAATCCCAGAGATCTAATCCATTCAGCCAAAAGTCTGGTTTCTCGAGACATGAACCAAGACATCATGTAAGGCAGGCTGCCTGACCAGGTCTAGATTTGCCGCCGACGTCTTCCTTGTTTGTTTATGGACCAGGAACCAGCAAAATCCAAAAAGCAGGAACCAGTTATCATAAATCCAATTAAATATGTGTCCTTAAGATCCACAGATGACAGTAGAGAGACATGTCATCAAGTCGATGAGATATCCAGCTGTGTGCATGCCAACAGGGCAAATCGGCTCGCCTACAGCCTGTCTTCTTTTTGAAGAAATGTTATCAGTTGTGTTGAGAGACCAACTGACCAAATTGAAGTTCATAGTTATGATTCTGAAGATTTTGTAGAAGAGAGGCTCTCAGACAGTTTCACAGACAAGACAAAGCAAAAGAAAAGAGGAGACCGAGAGGAGACGTCCGCCCTTGAGAAGAGCAAGTGTTGAATCAAACCATTAAATAGAGAGCAGTTGTTTCAGCACAGAAGTGTTTTCATTCACTGTCTTTTTATTTTAATAGATTCACTTTCTGGTCTTGGCCCACTTCTGCAAAATCAAGAGAGTTGATTAGAAAACATTCCAGTTTGTGCTCAACCAGTTCCACTTGGCACTACTATAATCTCGTCTCTGCTGCAGCCACACCTTTTCATTCAACCTTTATTTAAACAGGTTGAATGAAAAAAAAGGCGTTCAATACAAGATCAACTGGACTTTATTTGTTGCAGAAAACGTTTCGACTCCTATCCAGGAGGCTTTTTCAATTCAATTTCAATTGAAAAAGCCTCCTGGATAGGAGTCGAAACGTTTTCTGCAACAAATAAAGTCCAGTTGATCTTGTATTGAACGCCTTTTTTGATTTTATCATGTCCTGGACGACTGAGAATCTTCACCAGCATAAAGCCACACCTTAACCACACCCCACCACCACCAACTGACTAATAAACCAGGTAAAGCTAAAGTTTGGATGACATTATGTTCAAAGTTTCTTTAGACTGCACAGTGCATGTTTTATTCTTCTGAACATCCTCGTCCACAGGTCTCTTACAAATGAGACAATCATGTGACAAACTAGTAGAAACAATCTCAGCCCAGTCCTTATCTTTCCATATAACGTCACCTCACATTCTGTTTGGCAAAGGGTCTGATTTAAATTTGGGTCAACTTTCACCATAATTAGATTATTTTTAATTTGTTTTCTCAATGAGCTCCAAATAAAACCAGCCTGGATGATACAGTGTAGTTGCCTTGACCTTAATAGCAGCTCGTATTTTGCAGCAACTAAAACCTGAGGCTTGAACTGTTCTTGAAGCAACACAAATATTTATTATGTCTAACTGATGCTCTGAGTTCTCCTTTATTGGCCAACTGTTTTTCTTGCTGCTCTTTCAGATGGTTATCTCTGGGGTAGAATGCAAAGATTTCTGACAGTGTGCAGAGAGTCCAAACATAATTTCATTTGACAAAAGGAAGTCTCTGTCTCATGGCGCTTATCTGCAAACTGCTCATGCAAGAAAAGAACCAGTCACACAACAGTCAGCTCTCTTCCCACGTTTTTTCTTTTAGTTATAAAATGATTACAAATTCAAAATGGTATTTTTAAAAATAACCAACCAACAATAAAAGCTTTCAAACAAGCCACAAACATTGAAATAACTTGTTCTCTGCAGCACTTGGCAGCCACATTGTTGCTTGTCTGTGGTGGCCAGGAGCTGTGGTGAGCAGGTTGAGGAATTTCATGTGACTTTGCATTTCATAAAACATGTTTGAAGTTATATATGATGTTAATTTTAAAAAAATCAACACTCAAGCTCCACATTTTACAAAATGATCTAAATATAAAAGTGATTTTACTAATGTATAAAGCACAAAAATCAAAAGCTTTTTGTAAAGAGGAAAAGTTGTTATAATTTAAAGGGTACAGATATTTTTGTTAAACCACAATATAGAACAAGTTTAAAGGGTCGTTTTACTTTAATACATGGAATTGGTATATGGAATGGATTGGAATATGATGTTAAAGTTGCACAGTCATTTAAGAAAATGATTAAGAATATATTGTTGAAAAGTTATGTGTGAATGTTATAATCTCTATAAATTAGTTATATTATTATGAGTTGTAAATATTGTTTATGGATAAATTTTGCTTGAATTGATTGTTTAAATGGAATTTTGTTTTTAAAAGGGGGCAGATACTATAAGATTATCTTCTGCTTCCTTTCATTTTAAATTTGTTTTTTATTTCTCTATATCATTCTGTAAAATTTGTTGTTCTTTTGTGTTTTAAATTTGAAATGAATAAATTAATTAATTTTAAAAAAAAATTGCTCATCCATCACGGGGATCCGTTATTTTGGTAACCTTCAGTGAAAATAACCAGAACAACAACTGTAAGAGTCCTTGTAGCAAAAGGAGAATTTTATTAACATAAAACTAACAAATGATTGATATTTTAGCAGGGAACTTCAAAAATAAACGCGATCATGCCCGTGCGTAAAGTTCGTGCGTAAAGTTCGTGCGTAAAGTTCGAGTCCATCGTGGTCGGATGAAGGACGCGCAGACGCTTTTAGTCCCATTCAGGTGATTTTTGAGCAGAAAGTCGTTGCAGTTAGTCTGATTCTTGTAAGATCACTCGAAAACTGTCGCCTCAAATTATATGAGACTGATGAGCCTATTAGTAAAATTAAAATAAAATCCATTTCAAAATAAAACCTTTGATGCGCTCTCTGCTAATGTGAGGTGGAGGAGGAGTTTGATGATGTCACTCAGCATCTTTTTCACATTTACAACAATTCACACATACATC